>JAVQIZ010154098.1:0-10861 GCA_036023535.2 Galaxias brevipinnis | reverse complement strand
TGCTTGCACACACCTCAAGCATGTCTCTGGACCAAGCTAGAATCTAAAGCATTGGTGGTCATGTAGGTGAAAAAGCAACATTCCCACTTTGAAAAGTTGCCTGGTTGGAGCGAGCAGTTAACTTTTTGTGGTCCGATTACACTCAAGAGTGTCCAGACAGCAGGTGGACGGAATAAATTGTCTTGTTGTTTCATCTAGTGTTGTAGTCAGTGCTAGACCTTAGATTTGAGTAGATTGAGAAAAAATAAAAAGGGATTCACAACCTAGGATTGGTCAGATTATTTGTTATTATTATAATTGACAAAATGAGGCAACAAAAGCTAATAAAGCAATTGTAAAAGAGGTGACACTTTAGCCTGATTGCGATAACAACTTGTGAAACTATTTTTTGGAAGAAAAGTTAACACGGTTAAACAAAGGTTATGGAATGGGGACAGGAAAAATTATGTTTTAACCTTTACTAAATACCCACAATTCTAGTGCTATAAAATTAAAGCGTTTTTTAGAAACCTTCAATTTTGGAAATGGTTTTGTATTTCTTTTCATCAAAATGTTACCTATTGCAGGGTATTTTTGTATTCTTTAAATGATTGTGAAATGTAGAAGTTTCCAAATGTTGCTAGGCAGGCTACGTTTGGTACGTGTGCAACACTGTGATTGGCTCTAAAATACAGTAGGTGGAGTTTCTACGCCAGACTATTTAAATAATGTGTTCTATTGTTGCTGACTTGCAATCACGTATTCTAGCTGGTGTGTTGTGAGAACACGCAATTGACCGACATACCCCTTTTTCAAATTTGACCGTTTTGTAAAATATGTCTTTTTACTTGAATCAATCAATGGAGGACAGTTTTCCTCCATACGCCGTGGAAGACAATGGTTCTAAACAGCTGTCCTGGAGCAGTGTACTCCTGCAGAAACTGGTCAAACGAAGCGAAATCCTACAATCCAGGGAAAGGGACACTGGTGAGTGCAGACCTAGTTAACAAAAAAATGTCTAATGTTTTTGCAAAGTAAAGAAATACTGTGAGAATTTTCAGTATGACAAAGAAAGAACTTAAACCTCATGTGCCCCCAGCTTCCAATCTGATTTTATTCAAAAGGTGTAGGTAAAAGGTAAAAATGGGCTACTTATGTAGGGACATACATGATGTATTAAAGTCTGTTCTTTCATTTAGTCTTGTTGGGCTGATTATCTTTATTTTCTACAAATAAATTATTGACAAACGAATAACAGTTTATTTTTTCTTTCTGTCCCAGGATCTGTGGCAGACATGTCCTTTTCCCAGTCTGAGAGCAGTCTATTTTCTCACCCTCTGGAAGAGAGCCTGTGTGAACAAGTAGTAACAATCATTGCTCAGAGCCTCAACAACGCGTCAGATCACATCCTGAGGTGCTCCAAGCTAGTCATACCTGACCGTCTGCTGCAGAACATTCGAGAGGAGCTTCTCCATCTATCTGCTAGTGAGCCCTGTGGCCTCAGGGGAGCACAAATAGATGTGTGTGTGGAGGAGATGGAGACACAGCAGTGTCTGTGCACTGTAGATCAAATAGTAGTTGACCCAAGCCTTGTGCCTACTTTCCAGCTATCTCTTGTACTGCGGCCCGATATTGAGGGATTGTGGCCCAAGATCCGTAGACTTCTGAAGGGAAACAAGTATACCCAAACTCAGAATGTAACTAGAAGACATGTGGGAATTTTAAGGCTCAGTGCAGGGTTCAGAGCAATCAAAAGAAAACTGTACAGCTCAGGGGAGCTGCTGATTGAAGAGTGCTGCTGAGCAAGCGCTCTATTTCTTTAGACATTGACCCTTTGAGCAAGATGAGTGAAATTGGTTTACAAAGATGTGTACTTTCTTAGGCCCTTATGTCTACGTAAAGTTGCTAATAAGAAGGTAGGGATGTCACTGCAGCTTACATTTAGTAATGTTAATGAATCATTGTGTGAGGAGTTGTTTTTTATACTTACTGCACAATAATGTTCACAATTTGTCTGGAAATCGCTTTTATGGCAGCTATACCAAATCAATATAATTTAAAATTATCGGTTACATATTTGCTCTATAGACATTTTATGAGGAAGTTCACTGTATTTTGAGATGTATCTGATATGTGTAGGGACATGAAGCCACAAATGCTAGTCACAGGTTTTTGGATAATTCTGCGAATGCTACTTGTAAACGTATAATGTTGTTTTAGTCATTTGTATATATTTTTTTAAACCATGGCATTTTAAGATCTGCACTGTTTTTAAATTATCATGAAATACAATACAATAATAAATACTTTTCTACCATTTTTAAACAGTGCTTCTTCATTTTCTAATAGTAAGACTAGACTTTCACACATAACACATAAGGGGTCTGCAGACAAGTCAATGCTGTTAAAAAAGACACAAATTGCTAAAGAAGCAAAACTGTTATAGGGGTAATTTTAATAAATACAGACTTATTAGTTTGTGCAATGATTGCTTAATTTCAATAATTCAACAGGCTACAAGCAAATCCACAGGGTACATTAAATTATATATTGAATGACATTAGCTTAATAAATCCATTTAGCCCTGCATTGCCAAAAGTCAAACATATATACAGGTATGAACTATAAAAATTACACTTCTTAGTGGCTCATATGTCTACAAGAAGGCCTTGAGTTTTCTGTAAGTATTTATTAAAACTGAAAATCAGGATAAAGAAAACATTGCTTCAGCCGATTCAAACCATTCAAAAACGAAGAAGGCTCTTACTCTCAAACATGACACCAACAATCCTAAAGACACAGAGGTTTCAAAGATGTGGGCGTTGCCCTGGTCCTTTTCCACAGTTCTACAGGAAGTCAGTCCTCAGAAACAGAGGTTTCCCTGACAATATCTGATCCCCACTGTGTGTAAGGCCTTTTTGATTCTGTTTGATTGCTGCAGTAATATGCTCCAATTTGTCTGTGGGCTTCAACATGTTTCGTCTTTTTCGATTCAAGTACTTCACAACCTAAGAGAAAATACACAAGGCGTATCGATTAGTGGCAACATCCAATTCTATATACTACATTACTACAAAAGCTTGTATTGATTTGAGAATTGCATTGAAGTTCACAGTCAAATTCACATAAACTTACCGATGTGCACATTAGAGATTTTCCTTAACCATACATGACATGGATTTCAGACAGTCTGGAACAGCTGGGAGTTCCCATTCTTTGTGCCCTTTGGTACAAGTCAGTGTCTCCAAAATAACGAGCACGGTAAAGTAAGCCTTCCTCTGTGAAAAATTTATGAATACAATATCTTAATGCACTGCAGGTATTAAGATGCCAAAGACAACATTTAGCACAACACTAAAAATATAATTTAGCATGAATTTAAAAAGTATTGCTTAAACAAAAAAAAACATTTTGTGTTATTCTATATTATTATAGAGTCAATTGGAGGGACCACGGGAGGGTTTTAGCTTATTGTCACAGGAACAACTGGTCCCCAACGAAATGATGCCAGGAGTGAATGTTGTACTGTTACTATTGGTTTGTAAAACACTACCATTGCGGACAAAACTGCATTCAAATCAACGGTTGTGTAACCCCACACATAAAAACACAGTTTTTAGCTTTGCTTATATACAAACGACTGATTTAGATTAACTCGCAATTATTACATTGTTGTTACACCTGTTTTAATCTACATTTCTTTTTCAAAAGTAATAATTAGAAAACTTGAATTTTTTTAAATATAAAGTGTGAAGTTTACCTCTACAGGGACATGATATATCGTGGTTTGTGGGTTAAAATAGTAGAAATGGGTTAAAACGGGTTAAAATACCAAAAACACACCAACCACAAACTTTTAAAACTTACTCTGTTGTTTCTCTTTCCAGCAGTTGTTCCGTAGGTTGGAGATATAGTCTTCTTCTACGCTCTTTTCCACATTCTTCAGGTTGCTCCCTGAGTATTCCTCTGTGAACCGCTCAGAAACATAGAAAGGTACCTTCAGGGCTGCCGTATGCCTCTTGTGAATGTGGCCAACTGACCTGTGCACAGGATGAGGAACAGGGATGGAATCTGATCAACTTGAAACTTTTTTCTAGTCAACCAAGATGATAACATCACATCAATAAAGGAACATGTTGGGTGACACAATGCGATATGCAGAGAGAGAACCCACTTACGGGCGATAGCTAAGGCTGTAGGGAGGCTGGGACACCATCATTTGACTGAGAGCGGAGACCACTATTAGAATGAGGATAGGCATCAGCTGAACAAATAATGCCAGACCACCCTGTAGAAGAGGAGAGGGAGATGACACAGTTTTAACTCTGTATGTAAAGCAAGCAAGGAATGATAGTTTAGTGAGCTTTATACAGTCATCGGACAAAAATGAATATACAGTATTACATTTCTCACTCACATCTCTCTGTTGCTCTCTTCTCTCTGGTCTGTTCTGATGGCCAAAGTGCATTCTGCCATTTCTGTAAACATGTACATTACCTGGAAAGCAATAATTGCACAATTGACATGACCAGGAACATGCAAATTACAAGTGCTAAGTTTTAATTACTAGGCTCAACTTACTTGATGGGAAACCTCCCCCAAAGAACATGTTGAAAAGGTCCTCAGGTGAGATGTCTGCCTCAAAGTCGTGTCGCTGGTGCCTCTGCCTGGTTGGGTTCACTCTTTCCTCACCATACTGGTCATACTGTTTACGTTTCTCTGTGTTACTCAGCACAGCATATGCATTTCCAATAGCTATGTAAAGACAGATGCAAACTTGGAGTAAGCAATTCGAACTGGAAGTTAAAAAACGCACTAACTGAACGATTTACAAATGAAGTGACAATTTACAAATAAAACTACAATAATCTCAAGCGGTAGATAAATAGACAGGACCAAAAAATCTAACTAACCTTTGAAAGCCTCTGTGGCTCCTGGTGCATGATTTTTATCTGGATGAAATTTCAGAGCCAGTTTTCTGTAGGCCTTTTTTAGATCCTCTTCAGATGCGTTTTTTTGGACTCCTAGTGTTTCATAGTAATCTTTTGAACTTTTAATTCTGTACACAGAACAACAGAAAATGTTAGAAACAGACAGCCAATTAAAACTTTAGGTGTAGGAGCCTGACCTAATTTGGTTCGAGAAGCCTATGACTATAGTCAACATTTCCACAGTGACAGCTTTACACCATATCACTTAGGTCCATTGTGTTTACAGTACGCAGTACAGAGTGTGATTTAGTGGTGAGAAACAATGATTTAAAAAGGGGTAGTTCAACAGCTGCAAAACTTCCACAATATTGATTAAATATCTGCATCACCTTTATACAAATGACTAATCCAAACTCTATTTAGCAATTGCAATCTTTCTTGCGTTTTCCACAGGGGCTTTTTGCAAGCTGACAGACATAATGCAAAAGATTGATTGGGTAATCAGTGATGACAATGGGTAATCAGTGATGACAATGTTATTTTAAACATCATGCAGACCTAGATTACATATTGTAGAAATCATAAATATTATAATATTTTTATTTTATTTTACAAGAGAGAAGATTGGTACTTTACAAGTTAAAAATAACAGCATGGCCTGGGAGCCAGTGATCGAAGCATGAGCATCTTCAGCTGTTCACACCGTAGTTAAATGTCCCAGATAGGTCAAAAGATTAACTAACTTTTTGACAGCATCCAGCTGCTCTGAGGTGTACGTTTTGGCACCCTCCTGGGCGTCCTCCGCTGTGGCTGCGTGAGTCTCTCCTCTCATTTTCGGAGCATCACCGTTCCTTGGCCTGTCATTCTCGTCTGGGGGCTTCCCATTCTGTTCCATGGACTCCAGCAGATCTAGCAGAACATGAGATGTGATAATTATGATGCCAGATGACAATAAATAAAGGCCTAGTTGGCAAGGAGGCGACCGCTAAGGAAATGCTATTCAGTTCGCTAACGTTAACAGTTATGTAGCTAGCTAGCTTTTGGTTCAAAAGAGTAACACACTTTCCCAGTAATACATTTATAATAACGGCACAAACAACCGTCATTAATCATTAAAAACCTAGCCAATCATCATTTATAGAAATTGGAGAAAAACTACAAATACCACTAGACAACTAGCTAGGTAGCTAAATTGCAAACGGGGATAAAATGCTAGCTACGCGAGATCTCTATCGGAATAGGATGACACAATATTTTTAATCCACATCCTAGCTGGAATAAGACGTATTTTACTTACTTTTGGCTTGGTCTGTTGGAAATAATCGTTGTGCCTTTTCCAGGAACTTTCTGGCTTTGTCTAGTTTATTATTGCTGAGTGCATTTAGTGAAATTTTTATGCATCGCTCAGCCTCGTCCTTGTTTGAGTCCATCGCGACATCAGAACTGTTTACTGGTATGGACGCAGGAATATGACGGTAGTGAAATGGAACGTAAATAATACGTCATCTTGATTACTCCCTTGAAATCGTGCGAACGTACTTTTAAACATTGTAGAAGTAATTCATAGAAATGCTATGGATGTATACACGACATTATGTAACCAATTGCACAACTTGTAAATAACGTCATGAATTGCAACACGGTTACAAACTGAATCATTAATGTTTTGTTGAACAGGCTCCGGACATTTACAGAATGAAATGGATGGCCTGAAAATAGTCTAGTAAAATGTTATTGTTAGCACCACCGTACAGACGGCTAGTCATACTGCTGCTTAAACAGGATATTTGGTTAAAAGCATGTAGGGCTTTTTGTCGAAATACAATTTCATCTGCAGACCAAAAACAAGGGAAACCTTCATCAAGGAAAAAAATTAGGTCAAAGTTTAAGACCGCAAAGCCTTTTTTCGATGATTACAGGTCATGGGAAGAAAGATTGGCTGATGCTGTCACTCCTCTATGGAGACTGAGTTACAATGAACAACTACAAATTAAACAGAAACAACAGGAATGCGTCCTGCATCAGATTTTTGAGAGCGACGTATTGCATTTTCCTGTTCTTCCGATTGTACCGTCACCAGTCAGGGAAGGATACCGCAACAAGTCCACCTTCTCCGTTAACAGAGGAGTCGATGGCAACCCAAAGACAGTGGGGTTTTACGTTGGCACGGGTAAATACCTTCGCTCGGGACTGTAAAGCAAAGTATAAGTAGGACCTACACACAGTCCGTTAGTAGACTACTCTGCCTTCCAAGATTGTGCAGCGCTATGGCTTTGACAATGATATTGTGCGCTAAAACGTTACTCCATCATTTCGAAATCATATTCACCTTTCCAACTATTTTCTTTCAACTGCAGGTAAGGCAGGAAACATCCTCTGTGTCAATGGGGACAACCTTCTCAACATGCCTGAGAAACACAAGCTAGTGGCTAGATGCTACCAGAACTTTATTCGCATCTCTCCCCTGGACCCTTGCCTCCTCTTTCACTCTGGGGGTCACTGGAGAGAGGTGACAGTGAGGAGCAACGCTCAGGGCCACACAATGGCTATTGTATACTTCCACCCACAAAAGCTCAACAAGGAGGAGATAGGCAAGTAAAGACATAACGTTTTAAGAAAAGTGATATACAAATAAATTTTACTGAGTTATATAAAAGCGTACAAAACCTGTGCATTGTTGTTTACATTATTATAGAGATCCACAAGGACGCTTTGATTGAGTACTTCATCCAAGGTCCGGGCTCTGTCTGTCGACTGGACTCGCTTTACTTCCAGGAGAGCTGCATGACTCGCTGCAGTCACAATGAATCCCCTTATCAGTTGCTTTATGGCCAGCAGCACATACATGAAGAGGTAAATTAATTTATGTCAGGAAAAGTCAATGATGGAAACCTATGTAGTTACATACATTACATGTAACTACAGTAACATTTTGTCTGATTATCTGATTGTATAGTTAAGTATAATTAGGCTTCAACAATACCTATGCTATGATTTCTTTTCTATTTATGTTGTATTGTTATGGCATTACAGCTTGCCCAGTTATTAGCTCGGTACACCATGTTGACTACAGGGCCGGTACTAGAATGCATTGACTATGGGGGCAACATAATAGTAATAATAATAATATAAATAATAATTGATTGCATTCTAAATAGCACTTTTCTAGACACCCAAAGCACACAGTGAGCCAGGCCTTATTGTAGAAACAGCACAGAAGGAGGTTGAATTATTTTTCAAGGCATTGTTTATATACTACAAACTAGTTGTGACGTGTTTTATTTTTGCATTTAATTATATTTATTTTTTGTATATTTCCTATGCCGTGTCTGTATAGAGTTGGATGTCATGCCTCGTTTGGTCTATTAGTACTTACAATGCATCCATTTATAAAATCTAAACCTCACTGATTTCGATGCAGAAGCACACAATTGAAAAGGATATCTGTGTCAAAATGGATAGGTGGATCACTGCTCCTGGTTCTCTTAAAGCGATAGATTTTGGGAAAAATATATGTTCCAACTTACCCATAGCCAGACGAAATGATCAATATCAAAGTTATGATTGTACGTCCAATAATTAGTTATTAATGTAAGTAGGTAGGCAAACATAGCTTAGCAACAATGGCCGTAAGCCAGTTGCATATGCAAGCATTATTATAGCTTCCCGAAGGAAAGTTGTTAATCGGGAAATACCTAACTGGAGGACAGTAAAACATTACTTTTCGGATAGGAGGGGAACGTAAGTGGCAGAGGAGGAAATACCAAAAGGACAATGAAACTCCTCTGCTCGTTCCCCTTAGGAGAGGACAGAGAAACTCCCTCGCAGACTCCCCTGCAAACATGAGTAAGCCAGAGAGGACACAAACCCCTTTTCCACCAAAGAAGTTCCAGGGCTGGTTCGGAGCCAGGGCCAAATCTTGAACCTGTTCTTTGCTTTTCCACCGCCAAAGAGCCGGCTCTCGGCCAGGAAAATTTGTTCCAAGCTGGCCCCAACTCTTTGCTGGTCTAAGACCAAGCACCCCTTACGTATGTGTCAAGTTGGGGGCGGTACTATCATGACCAACAAGACCAACTAAACTAAAGCTACGTTACCGACCATTGCTAGCTAACAGTTTTAAGTCTTTTTTATAAAACGAGACACATATAGTTGTTCTTATGAGCCATGACAGAAACAAAATCAAATTTATAGCTATAGTAGAAGGATTGAACAACTTTACTCTATTTACCACATACTTCTCCCTGGCCGATCTAACGTCAGTCCCCCCATCTTATTCATCACACTATCCAGAAAGAAGTCACCCACAACTTTAATACAAAGCAGAATCTTTCGAATCAATAACTCAAATTATGATATAATTTCATAATAATGAAATTTTAATAATTTAATTTTAATTCAGATAACTGACTCACTCTGCCAAAAATGGAAAAGTACAAGGGGGGGTGCCGCTTTGAAAAAGTAGCGTGCCAGGCATGTCTTTAAATAAATAAGGAACGGGGAAGTGGCCCCTGAAGTTGAAAAGCGATTTCAGTTGACACCGCTGCTAGTCCGCCATTGCTGTTGTGTGTTGCAGTTAAGGCATGCGTTGCTGCGAAAGCAGAGACGTATACTGACATATATAATGACGTGATGACATTGCTCTCTAGCCCGTGGAAAAGCAAACGGTTCTTCTAAAGTTCGCATCTGCCTCATTGAGGGTTCGCCTGGGTGGACAAGGGGTAACAGTAGGCAAGGCCTTATTGTAGAAACAGCACAGAAAAAAGGGATGATGGAATCTAATGCAACTAATTGTGAATTAAGAGGGTGCTAGGAAAGTTTAACTAATCTGCAATAAAGGTGGACTGTGATTTCAGTAAAAAGCAAGTGTCTGTGCGCATGCTCAGCTATTTGTGAGGTTTGTAGATTTGAGTGTCAAACAGCTTTACCTGTAGTGGCAGTTGCACTTTACCATTTTGACTTCCCATCCTCGCAGCCCTGAGGAATGCTGATCTATGTAATTACATTATTATTACATATGCATGGCTTTAGGCTGATAAACTATCTACAGAGAAAGGGATGGGCATACTTCATATTCTTCCCTACAGCCACAAAGACAAATATTCATTTCTTCTTGTTTATTGGTGTTCACAGGTACTCGGTTCTAAATTTCGCATCTCAGCTGATGCCTTCTTTCAGGTGAATCGAGGCGCCGCCGAGTTACTGTACAAAACAGTCAGAAACATTTGCTTCCCAAAGGGAGTAACAAAGGATAAAGAAAGAAGAGGAGAAAAGATGACCCTGCTGGATGTGTGCTGTGGGACAGGCGCCATTGGCATCACCATGTCCTCCAGAGTGGATCGAGTCATCGGTATAGAGCTCATTGAACAAGCTGTGGAAGATGCCAGACATAATGCAGCCCTCAACACTGTTCTGAACTGCGAGTTTATAACGGGGAAAGCAGAGGTGGTTCTTCCTGGGCTGATGTCACAGTTGGGCTCTTCAGAAGGGAGCGTGACAGCAGTTGTGAATCCAGCCCGTGCTGGCTTGCACTACCGTGTGATCCGGGCCATACGAAACCATCCCAACATTCGGAGGTTACTTTATGTATCCTGTAAACCAGAGGGCGAGGCCATGAGAAACTTCCGAGATCTGTGTTGTGAACCAGACCCCCAGAAAAAACTCACAGGGCAAGCATTCACTCCTAGAGTGGCTGTGCCTATAGATATGTTTCCACACACACCACATTGTGAACTGATTCTCCTTTTTGAAAGATAGACAATACAATTTAGTGTAGGTGTGTGGCCAAATTTGGGCATCCTAGCGGATGTTCCGGCCTGGTATGTGGTTCAGGGTTGAGGGGACGGTCAGAGCAAAGGCCAGGTCACCAAAGAGAGACACTGAGGCTAGAAGTTTGTGTTGTAAGTCATAACATTAAGTCATGTCTTGGTTTCTTGCATACGTGTCTTTAGATC
>JAVQIZ010154078.1:0-15346 GCA_036023535.2 Galaxias brevipinnis | reverse complement strand
GAGTGATTGGAGGTAGACATTTTGTGTGATCCGTCACAAATACCATTTGGGTTCGGAAAACCTAAGATGGCTGATCCATAACTTAACTAGAGTGCAGTCAATGGCAAAAACATAAAGAAATGTAGTTACTGTTTCAGTAGGCAGAAAGGACAGGCTGGGGCACTAAGTTTGTAAAATGTATCAAGGTTGAAGTCCATCTTACTCATTGTTCTTCAACGGTACAATAATTAAACCAACATGCGATTCAGAATTGCCTGAAGCTGTTGTCTTCAAGCTTGAGGTATTGAAAAGTGTTTCCTTTCAAACAAGGTGCATTGGTCCTAGCCCAGGTGTATGCTGGGAAATGCCTGGTGAGCGGCAGGAGGGAGCTGGATGACGTAGGCCTCAGGTTAAAGAGAAATAGCTTGTGCCTGGAAAAAAATCCTAATCCTGGTCCAAGCTGTCTTAATCATATTCATGTATAAGTTGTGTTGTAGTTAAAAAAAGAAGGATATCATGTTCTTATCCTCTGCTGTTGTCATAGTAATAACACAAGTAGTTTATCACGACTCATATTTTAATAACATCCTATCTGGAGAGCACGGCTCAAGATAAGATATTATATTAAAAGAAAGAGTAGTGAAACGATAAAGGACATGTTCCCCTGTTGGTTAGTACTTATAAATATACACATACTGTTATTATAACATTATAAACAACAAAGTAGTGAAACGACAAAGAATATGTTCTCCTGGTAGTTAAAACTTAATACACATACTGTTATTATAACATTATAACAGCAGTAGTGAAACAGTGAAGGATATCATGTTCTCCTGGTGGTTAGTATTTATAATGTTATAAACATACATATACTGTTATTATAACATTATAACAGCAGTAGTGAGACGGTAAAGGATATCATGTTCTCCTGCTGCAGGTGGGCCAGCAGTTTCTCCAGCGGCGCGTAGCGTCTTAGCGTGGTGGCAGAGCCCAGCATCAGTAGCTTGTGTTTGGCTCTGGTCACGGCCACGTTGAGACGACGCCAGTCCTTCAGAAGCTCACCAAGCTGACCGGGGAGAGGGTTTAAAAGGAAAGGGGGTTTAAAAAAGAAGAACAAAGTAATCCGTTTGGAGAAGAAACAGAGTTTGGAAAGAAAGACAAAATAATCAGTTGGACAAAGAAACTGGATTTGGAAAAGAAGGACAAAACAATGAGTTAAAAATGCCATGAGCGCTAAGTTAAGAGGGAGGAAGTTTTCTACAGAAAATAATCATTTGTTTTCTAAACTCAAGAAGCTATTCCCGATCCTCACGTTGCCCTCGTTGTTGCTCCTGACGAAAGAGAGGATGATGAGGTTCTTGTCTCGTCCCTGGTAGCGGTCCACCGTGTTGACCTCCACACCGTCAAACGTTGCCGAGGCCAACAGTTCGCTGATGGCCTTCAGCTGCTGCCTGTAGGGGGCGATAACGCCCACGTCGCTCGCCCTGCAGCCCGCCTGCACACGAAAAAAGGGGGAACGTTATTAACGTAACGCCACCTAAAACATCAATGGCCCTGCAGCCCGCCTGCACCCCAAAAAAGGGGGTACATTATTAATGTAACGTCAATGTAACACCACCTCCACGTCCCTGGCCAATACAGCCCGTCTGCAAACACCAGCTGGAACCTTACCCTTAGCAAGAGCGACAGAAGAATGTGCACCAAGACAGCCTCAGTGTGGTTGCTGACTCCTCCGTGATCCACTGTCTCCAGAGCAGGCACCTACAAGACAGAGGGAGGGGGGTCGGCAGAGAAGAAAGATACACAGACAGGGTAGGTAGAAAGAAAGAGAGCACATAGAAAATGGTAAAGTTTCCAGTTGTTATGAACTTACATTGCGCAAGGCTGTGGGCCAACACACGGTACTAACCATCGACGTATCCAGGAAGCAGACAGGGTTGCTAGGCGACAAAGCAGTGTGTGTCCAAGCAGCGTCCTTTGGGCATGTCAGGCCGAGGGGCAACTCTGATTGGACAGAAACCAGGAAGGGCAGAGAGAGGACGGCAGTGGCTGTGCGCTCTGATCCACACTCTAACTTCCCCTCGTACATCAGCAAGTTACTTAGGGACATAATCTTACTGCCACCACACACACACACACACACACACACACACACACACACACACACACACGTTAAACTGTGATCATAAAACTGGGGTCTTCTAGTACTTAACAGGGTTGTGTACGAGATTATTTATATACAGTATATACTGGGTGTGTGTGTGTGTGTTTCGGTCACCTGTTCATGCGGTACTGGACGTTGAGCTGGACCACCGCTTCACTGTGGCGCTCCAGACGCTTGAACAGACTCTCATCCATTCCCATGGACCTGGAAGACACAGAACCACCTTCAGAACAAAACACACACACACGCACACACCATACACAACCAATACGGCTGGTAGCAGGGAGTAAAGATTCAACTGTAGAGGGGGTTATCGATGCACCTGCAGCAGGACAAACTGTCGTGTCCCAAACGCACACACACACCTTATCCAACTACAAGTGAATAACAGTAAGGGGAACAGTTAATAACCCTGTTCTAAGACACACACACACACACACACACACACACAGACCTGGCCTCAGGGTTCTGGACTATAGGTGGTAACTGTTGATGGTCTCCCACTAGGACAAAGCGCTGGGAGTAGAACAGAGGTCCCAGACACACGGGCTGGCTGATCTGAGACGCCTCGTCCACGATGCAAAAGTCAAACCGCCGACGGGTGAAGATGGGGTGCTTTACCCCCAAACAGGTGGTGGCAACGACCAACTGGGTGGGGGAGAGGGGGGGGAGAGAGAGAGAGAGAGAGAGAGAGACACACACAGAGAGAGGGGTGGTAGAAGAAGGTAAAGAGTAGATAAGAATGTGGTTAAATGATTCTTCGTGTGTTTGTGTGTCCAGTGAGGGTGAGAGAGGAATAGAGAGGGAGAAAGAAAGACATGGAGAGTGAGAGAGCAAGAGAAAGAGAGAGGGAAAGAGAGGAATAATTAGAAAGAGAGAAGAGGAGAGACGGCGTCTCTCTTCACCTCCTTGTTGTAGAGCTGCTCCAGCTCAGAGAGCGTGTGCACGCCTTGGCTCCGCCCCTTCTCCTCGGTGTAGGCCAGGATGTCCGGGTGGACCTTCTGGCCACGCCCCAGCCGGAGGAAGCCGATGCGAAAGCGCCGCAGCTTCAACAGGATGTTGTCGACGGCAGAGTGTGTGTAGCTGGTCAGCAGTACGCTGAAGCCGCACGCGTGAAGGATACGTACCTGGGAGGGAAGGGGAATGAACTTTTTTTTTCTTCTTTTAATTGATATTATATTAAAATACATGCAATGAAAGAGATATTAGGAAAATATGTTCTCTATGTATTCCTTAATGTTAATATGAATCCTTTGAGAGATCATCTTTAAGGTGAAATTAACCCCACGAAGGATGTTAACATTTGAGGTCAAGAGAATCCTACTGGAAATAAAGACATGTTACTCTTTCAGGTGGATTAATCCTATTGAAACTAAGAGATGTTGCTTTTGCAGTTAATCCTCAGGAAATAAAGGCATTAAGATAAGCTAAGAGACTCTTAACGAGGACCTACCAGAGTACAGATGGTGGTGGTCTTTCCTGTGCCAGGCATGCCCACGATGAGAGTGTAGTCTTTAGACAGCAGGACCTTCTTCATAGCCTGCTTCTGGGGCTTGTTGAGGCCTGAGACACACACATACACACACACACACACACACACACACACACACCAAGCGTAAATACACCAAAGAAATAATATTAGTTGAGGGCAAAATAGAGCAGAGATAAAAGTGAAAGAAAAAAACAATAGAGCAGACATAAAATTAAGGAGGATTAAGGAGTATGAAAAATTCACCTTTGAGGATGTTGGCCACAGTGTCCTTGGCGTCTCGCGGTAACACGCTACTGAGGCTGGAGATGAACTGAGGAGGACGGAAATCAACCAGCAACTCCCTCAGACGCCCACTGAAGACACACACACACACACAAAAAATTAAATAAATCCAAGCGTATATTAATCCTTTAATCACCATTTAATATTGACCGAATTTCTATAACAATGAAGGCTATTGCTTGGTCTAGAGTTGACAGGTTGATCAGGTCAAGTTAAGGTCAAGGGTTAAGGGTTGGGGGTCAAAGGTTACCTCTCAGGACTACTGTCCATCAGTCTGGAGAGGTTGACCAGGTGAGTGCTGAGCCCCATCACACCTTCATCCTGGTCCAACCGGAACACCACATCACTGTACCGTGACAGGTCTCTGGAGAGAGACGGCGGGACATCGGAAGAACCAGAATTTAGTTTAAGTTTACAATGGCATCTGTCCGTTGTTGTGTTTTTAGGCAGACCGTACAAAACGCGTTCCAAACACAGAAATGTTAAAGATTAAATTCAGAAGCATTAAAATGGTAATTCAAAGACAAAGGCTTCATTCAGTGCCTTGCTCAAGGGAACATGACATTGCCTTTCCAGAGTCATGTCAACCAGTACCGTGCCAGATACTGGACTGTATTCACAACGTCAGGGTTGTGTAAACCAGCAGCACCCTGCCACATACGGCACTGACTTCATAATGGCATGGTTTAACTACTATGGTGTTAGAACCTGCTCACCTGTCCAACGTGCAGCTGACTGACCCTGTGCTGACATCACACACGTAGCCGGTTGCCACGCCGACCAGGCGTGACTCCTGATCACTTACAACAACCCGGTCTCCGATGGCCAATCCACTCGTCCCTTGTTGGGACGCGGTTTTTCCCTTATCGAAGCGATGCAGGAAGACGCCGTCTGATTGGACATTTACGGGACTAACCAGCAACATGTTTGCCACACAGCCGCCACTGATCTCCCTGGCAAGCAGATATGGACAACCACTCAGGGTATTCAGATTCAGATCATGTGATCCTCTTTATGGCATTGGTGTCAGTGGTAAGTGCTGAGGCATTTCATTTGCTAAACAAGTACACAGGAATGTATAGAGCTGAGGGACCCTGGTTATTACTGAATATCAAACTGACACAAAACTGTTAATGAGTTCTATCTGTGTGAGCAAGTGTCTATTTATTTTTTTACACTCAGCCCTTACCTCTCCTCCGCAGACTTCAACCAGACCTGCTTGCGGCTGTTCTTGGACTCCATGGTAACGGCCTCCAGGCAGCAAAGCAGCAACCAATGGGAGAAGTAGGAGAGGTGGGACGGGGTAAGGTGTTCTGTCTCCTCCAGGAGGAAGTCGTGCAAGGCTTCATGGGAGGTGTAGTCTGGAGATTTGCTCTCAATGGCCCTGAAGAACAGAAACAACACAGAAAGTCGTCATATACAGAAACAATACAGAAAGTCGTCATAAAATTCAGATACATTTGTCGAACACTCGGATATTCGTCTACAGACATTCAAACATGCTTGAATGATGGACACATTAGCCTACATTTAGATTTAGTAACATTATATTTTTGTTTTGGTTTTGGTTGAACTTTGATAAGAGTTTAATTTCAGACAACATCTTTCTGGCCACTTCAGTTATGTTTGCTTGTTCATGTTGATCTATCTATTTATTTTTTCCTTATGTTCAACTGGTTTCAGTCATGTCCCTGATTGTATAGCGGTGTAACTAGGCAACTGGTTACCTGTCGTAAAGCGCACAAAGCCGGCGGTTGGGGCAGAACCTGCAAGTCTGCCTGTCAGTCACAATTTCAGGAAGTGATGTCAGACTCGTCTGCCCGGCCCCTTTCTCCAAACTGTTGCCCAAATAACGCGCCAGGGTGTTCCTCAGTTTTAGCAGCTCTGACAAGAGAGTTAGAGAGAATTAACGTTATGACTTTTGGTTTGGATTGAGTAATAGCTACCTGGATCTGTGAGAAATAAACCAAGATGTTTTTTTTTCATTTTTGGTTTTAAGTATAACTAATGGTAAGATATAGGCTACCTTTCTTTTTTTTACAACTAACAGCTGTGTGTGTCTGTGTGTGTGTGTGTGTGTGTGTGTATGTACCTCTGCGGTCCATGTGGTTGGCTACAACAGGATGCAGGTTGCCAGTTTTCAGGTACAGCAAGAAGCCAGCTTCAGCATCAGCCCGTCTTTCCAGGCTCATCAGGGTGTACAGGATCACCTAATACCAAACACACACACACACACACACACACACATTGGACACAGTACGTGTGAGTGTGTTTGTGTGTGAGTGTGTTCTATAATAACTGAGAAAACACAGCACGAGAAATTAAAAGCCAACAGCAAGGGCATACCTTTAAGCTTCACTCTGAGTAGGATCTGGTTTGGGCGGTGCACTTTGTGACAGAAGTACATGGCTGCACTGTCTGTGTGTGTTTGTGCGTTTCTCATTCCACCTGGCTGCTCTGTGTGTGTCTGTGTGTGTGTGTGTGTGTGTGTGTGTGTGTGTGTCTCGTTCCACCTGGCTGCGGTGTTCGATGGAGTTGGACTCTCTTCCCGTCTTCAGCTCCAGAGGCATGACGCGGTCCTGAGAAGTCCGTCCCCGGCGCTGGATGCGAACGGTTGCCGTCACGTCGATCTTTCCTTTCAGCCCGAAACGCGGCGACCACACGTTCTCCTCGATATCAATAAACTCTGTTACCGTGACTCTGCACGCCGAGTCCTGCCTGCTCAGAGTGCCGTCACTTGGCCTGTGTGTGCGTGGAAAGAAAATACAAAAATCACTCATTTGCGCGTGCGTGCGAGTGAGTGAGTGTGTGCCTGCACCTACAGTTTGAGGTTGTTTGATTTGTGAGTGAGTGTGTGCATGCACCTACAGTTTGAGGTTGATTTGTTTCTGACCGGCCAGGGGGGAGGTATGAAGGTAGTCAGCAGCCCAGTCTCTCAGCGAGGGCAGGTAGTCGAAAACTTCCTGCCTCATGTCGTCCTGACTCACACCCAGAGCGTACCTGGACAGAAACACGCAACTTCACATCATACACCTGGAATTGAACTTGAGAGATTGACAGATTGCACTATCAATAGAGCTGAACTGTATTGAAGTCAACCAAAAAATTCTGATCAAAACCAAAAAAAACTATAATCATTTAAAAACACACAGAAAAGCTTGTGTAATGTGGCATCAAAACACACACACACACACACACACACACACACACACACACGTACATGACTCCTAGATAGTTTGGGCTTAGCAGGGCATTGTTAGCAAGCTGTGTCAGCTTCTCTAAGGAGAAGTCTCGGGCGACGGCCGCTCTCTGGAAGATCTCATGGACCATGGTGCCGTTCAACATCTGTTTAGAACCGCCGTCATAACTCTGGAAGGTGTAGGGGGAAAGGAGGGAGGAGAGGAGAGAAGAGGGTGTAGAGAGAGGGGTAGGATACAATAGGGAGGAATGGAGTTGTAGTACTATATTTCTTTTTTTTATAAAGTTTCTGGAAGTTTATTGATATAAAGTAAAATCATAATTTTAATGAAGCTGTCGCGTCACTGTTGAAATAAAAAGTTAAATCATAGTTTAAATAAAGTTGCGGTACTTTGAACATCTCCCCCAACACGGCGCGCCTCATGCAGCGGATGGCACTGGAGATGCTGGTTCCTGAGATGAGCAGATCAGGAAGTAGAACCAGGAAGCCCTGTTCCCCATCCACCAACCAGACGCCTGATATACACCTGCCCTCCAGGTGCACCACGTCGCCACGGGAGACCAGGCTTGATGTCCTTGAGTAGATAGAAGATAATTAAAGTAACTACAATAACATAAATCCACAAGCACAATAGCCATAATAACTATTACTGTAAATAACAATAACATTTTACATTAAATTACACTTGTTTCACATACTTAATACACAAGCAATTTACAGTTAGTGTTTGATTTAAGTAGCAAATGACTACAAAAATACAAATACTAGGGACAAAGAGGTTGGAATTTTTATCGCAATTAACCAGAGAGGAGAATAACTGGTGTTTATTAGTGAAATGTTTTGCAGTGGGGATCATTGTGCACAGAATAGAGCCCACACCACAAGGTTAAAGTGTTTAAATCCCACTGGAGTCACTCATACATGAATGCATACTAGGGGGCAAGTATCCACAGAATGGTCCCTGTCCTTACGATATAACTGAATGACGTATTATTTTCTCTCCTGTTATGTTATGTACATTTTCAACGAACGTGAAGACGTTTTGAAATGTGGAGAAAGGGAAACATAGACAAACAAAAATGAACAGAGCTCTTTCTCTCTCACACACACACACACACACACACACACACACACACAAACACACACACACACCAGCCATCTCGGAGTATGCATGTGTCTGTAGGCTGGAGGTTCTTTGAGCAGGAGATGGTCAGTCGTTTAGCTCCAGGCTCCTCCTCCACATCCAGCACCCAGTAGCGGTTGTTGATCCCTGGACAGAGCAGCACGTGTTCTGGGACCAAACTTCGCTTTCTACAGGGGGAGGGAGACGGAAAGGTGGAGGATAATATTTAGGATGCTTATAAACCAACTAATTAAATTCTACAAGTTGCAATATGAACAGTAATGGAAAGGAATGTATAGAGGAAGAGAGAGAAAGAGAGAGAAAGAGAGAGAGAGAGCTAGAATAAGTAAAAAGAGAGAGAAATTATGTTCCTGTGTCATAACTAACAAACCCAAATGCATTTAACATGTCGATCATACCCGGAGGCGTTAGATTTCTCCTCCTTGCCATGGTTGGTGCTGTGCTCCATAAGGTCATCGAACCAGTCATCCTCAAACCCCTCCACGTTGACTGCCGACGACACGGCTCCGTCTCCCTCTGATGATATCACTCCTGTACCTGTAGCCGCATCCTTGTCTGAGGATGTCATTCCCATACCTGTAGCTAGGTCCTCGTCTGATGATGTCACTGTTGTTAGCATAGACTTTTCCCTGTCTTCGGATTTACCTGGCTCTGTTTCATATGCAATCATGTCCTCCTTTAAGGATGTACCCACTGACTCTTCTTCTCTTGCACCAATCTGGTGCTCAGACTGGACAGTGTGTGTTCTGTCTGCTTGGTCTGTGAGAGCAGAAATTGATTGGGTATCAGTATTAGGTGGTGGATAAAGGTTTACATCGGTTGACCGGCTATTCTCGGTAGCTTTCTGTTCTGTTATGACAGTAAACACACACTGTTCTTCCTGTCCCCTCAAGCACCTGGAGGACGCGGAGGAAACCCCTTTCACAGCATTAGGCTTCAGTGACGTCACTTCCCTTCGATTCCTCTGCCTGGCACCAGACTGGGGTTCTGTAAATACTATCTGACCTGATTTAGACGCCCTGACTCCCGACCCATTAACGATTGTCCCCTCAGCCTGACCAATCGTCAACAGGCATTCATCCAGGAAGTGGTCCCCCGGGTGGCAGGTATTGGACAGGGGGGCAATAGAAGACTTTGTTACTGGCACACGGTTGGTCCTGGGGCGCTTAGCATTGTTGGAGCAGTCAGGGGGGCTGAACAATCTCTTAACTGAACCTGTTCGGCTGAGGGCCCGGCTAGAGCCAAAAACCACTGTCTGACACTGGTTCTTGGCGGCCCCTGAGGTTTCAGTAGTGGATACTTGATTTAAGCCTAGGCTTGCGGCTGAAGCTGGAGCTAGTAATAATGATGGGCTAATCTTGCCCTTGAGTGTCATTTTAGCTCCCTTGATGGAGCCGGTTTCCATCTTCCCTCCCTCCACTCTTTTCTCTCTTCTTAGACTGGGCCCTTTGGAGAGGGGGCTCCGACAGATAGGGGAGAGCTCAGGGTTTGTGCCCAGCCATAATGCATCTTCCCTGGGATGATGGTCGAGCTGGCCTGGGAGACGAATCTGGCTGTCTGGGGTCTCTGGGACTGACAGGATGTCTGGGGAGACAGGGAGGTTCTCTAGTTCAGCTAAGATAGTTCTGGTGGAGGGAGAGGCTGGTTTGGAGGGAGATGTGGGTTTGGGAGGCGAGGGGTCGTTGACATTTTGTCCAGTTTTGCTGATAGGTTTTTTTGTTTGTTTAGGTGCCGTAGCAGAACTCTGAAACCAACAACACAACAAGGACAACTGGGTCTATATCATTTAAAATTGTGTCATGTAAAAGCAGAAAATTATAAATACAATCGTAGGTGAGGACACGTCCGAGTTTGTAGTGTAGTCAAAGTCCAAAGGGCACTCCCGAGTTTGAAGTGTAAATAGGAAAGTGGGATAATTTTACACAGTATGACTTTCAAAAACAGAACTCAAGACTTTGAACTAGAAATTTGCTACTTAAATATATTTAACACTAAGTGTTCGACAGCAAAGTGTCCAAACCTTTCTATATGAACATGAATGTTCAAGTCAAATAACAGTCTAGAAATCTGTAAACCTAACCCTTCCCGTTGTTTCTGACATATAGGCCTTCTCTTCCCCTACCCATGTACAAGTGTACAATATCAAACACTGATTCTACCATAGTCTTCTGTGATGAGAAGAACGATGAGATGTTTCTTTGGTTAGCGCCTCCAGCTCCAGCCTGGATAACAGGACAAAGCAGACACAGTCGGGGGGAAAAAAATTCCTAAGTAAGCACTGACTGTAATAACAAGCTACTAAATGGATCTGCCTCTCCTTTTGTCATCAATGTATTGCGTGACATCAACTATACACTATGTAATAAAGTTAATTAGTAACAAACTGTATTACATTGTCACACAATTGCACTGTGATAACGTTAGGCTGGCAACATTTATGACCCGGGTTTAGTTTGCCGGGCCAGCTAATCTGTTTGCAAGACTTCAGGAGTGTGACTTACCGAGCTCTTCCTCAGCTTGGTATGGTACATGGTCGACAAAAAGATCCCTTGATCTAACGGCATACAGGTGTGTACTTCACTACTTGAACACGTGCGGTTATTAGTTCTCAAACGTTATATTATTAGCTCCAGCTAGTAGTACTGTAGTATTTACAGAGGGCTAACCTTAAACTTTGAAGTATCTGCACTGTGTGGTCTCTTCATACTGGTTATCTATACCAGTACCAGACAATCATGACCAAAGTACCCTTACACGTAACGGACACGTGTAAACTAAACACTTGATAACTTTTCACGTAACGTTAAATTGCTGTTGTAAAGCAAAACACTAATCGCTTAACTCAACGTAAATTCAATCCAGACATCTTGAGCCAAAAAAACAAATTGAAATCGTCTTCTTCGCGCGTAACGTCACAAAACGGAAATGACGGCAAGTTAACTAAAGGGCACGTCTCTAATATTTTTTTCATACTGGCTAGTAAAACGTTGGCGTTGTGTTGGGAAAACACAAACATGGCTAATACCAGTTTCGATCATTCACAATGTACACCTAGAGCTTGGATTGCACTGAGAAGACTAGATAAAAATGGTTAGTTTTTTGTTTGTTTTGTTCATTTTGCGTTGGCTTGTAGAAGATGGTCAACGTTAGCGTTTCAAGCGTTTCCATAGCAACGGACCAGAGTGAAAATTTTGTTTGCAGAAAATGTAGCTTTACTATTTTCTTTGTTACTTATCAAAGGGTTAGAACTAAGTTTATGCAAGAGACATACCGAGGATGTTGCTAGGCATGCTGTTCCAAAGTGTTACTAGACTAGAGCAACAGGTGGATTTGATTGAGAGTGCACAAGCATCATCACCCGTTTTTGTTGACTCTTTATGGAGGTTTATCGTTTTCCAGATGAAAGAGTTGTTGCATTGAAGGAAGTCCCTATCCCCAGAGGGACTGATGCATCTGTAACAAAACAGGTAGATGAGAAGAGTGTTTGTTTACGTGTGTGTGTGTGTGTGTGTGTGTGTGTGTGTTTGTGTGTGTGTGAGAAAGAGAAGGGGGGCTTTTTGTGTTGAATGCCGTAAACATTTTATATTCATTCCTTTTCTCTCAGATTGTCATCAAAACATTTGGACTGAACTGTGCTGATGTGACATATAAGGTGCACATGTAAAGAATAAATAACATGCAAATATTTAGATTTACCCAAGATATTTAAACAGCAATAATGGAATGAATAAGAGTTGCTCTGTATTGTTATATGAATGCTTTGATTTTGGTATGGTTCCCAGCTAAAGAACCATCATGGAAGTCTCATCCCACTAAATGGCTCCATCCCTGTCAACTGCAAGCACATGTAAGTTTAGCAGGTGGTTTGAAACAATGTTTTTTTTGCAATTCCTTGTGACATGAGACTAATACATCCCATACTGTACTACAAAAAATATAGGCCCATATAGTATGTCCCCTTAAGCAAAGTGTTTTTTCTGTTGGTTCAATGTTTGACGGCTAAGTTACGCAAGACCTGTGTTTGAATCCAGCTTGTGTGTGTGTACTGTATTGTCAGCTATGGGAAGGGTTCTAATGTTATTAAGGAGTTCTATTGCCCATCAGTCCAAAGTCTGAATATGTAAATGTATTTACCCTCTTTTCTTTTCCTCAGGCCTCATGTTCTGGACGTGGCGAAAGTATTCCAGCATGGTATGACAACTATGGGTTTACACTTAAAACTCAATGACTTGCAACATATTTTTGTGTTTTTTATTTACTCTAATTGAGCACTTATAGCTAGAGTGTTAGAAAAGTGCCAAGTGTGTAGAAAAGTGCTATATCAAATGCAATCTATTATTATTATTATTATTATTATTATTATTATAAATTATTATTATTAATAATAATAATAATAATAATAATAATAATAATAATAATAATAATAATAATAATATTACATGACATAAATTATTATTAAGAGGCTGTGCAATTAGTTGGATGTGTGTGTGTGTATTCCCAGTGTTGCCTAAGCCCAGGACCGTCCCTATGACAGTCATAAACAACAGCATGAAGACCAGGCTGCAGAGTGTGGGCAGAAGGGTATGACAGAGAAAACCATTATTACAGAATCATGCAGAAAGGAAAGATAAACAAGCAACATCACATGTAAGAGCATGATGTGCTGCGGGTATTGTCCTGGCTGTGCTGGTGTCACAGCCTAGAGACTAAGTCAAGTAATATTATAGCGACTAATATGAGTAATATGAAAATAATAGTTGTGAAATATCATACAAATTAGTTTTTCTCACTCTAAGAAGCTTTATATGCATGTTCCAGGTTTTTACTGAGAACTTTTTTATTAACTTCAGATTGAGAGACTTGAGGAACTCCTGCCTCAAATCAAACTCAGACACCACGACAAACTAAACCAAGTATTTTTTTACGTACTTTCTTTATTGCCACTCCTTGAACTGTGACAAACATTTTTGAATACACCTTGCCTAATATAAAATAAACCATTGAAATAAGACTGAACTCAAAACCACAAACCTTGTAGAAAAAGAAAAAAATCTACTATATGCCCCCCCCCCCCCATCACTAATTAACCTAAATTATTTTCTGCATTGTGACGTCTGTGATGTCTCTTGATTCTCTCAGGAGATCGGACTGCTGAATCAGAAGCTTAGCTTTCTTCACAAGAGGATGCAGGTGAGCTGCGTATCTAATGTCATACACAACCAAGATGACACACCAATGTATACTATAACAAACACTCACCCTAGACTCAGGTGTCTATCAAGTAGATCAAAACCATAAGCTGTGATAAAGAAAAAAAATCTAATTATGATTGGCAAAAAATGAAAACCTGCTGGTGAGAAGGGACAGAAGTGAGCAAGTGTTTTTTTACAGCTAGCTTCTGAATGGCTTGTCACCTGCTCCTGTCTGGTGTAAATTTATGAGCTATGGGGATTTTAAAACTAAGTGAGAGGATGGAGAGATGAGCGCAGAGAAAGAGTTACTCAGTGACTGACAAGCTGTCCCAAACTGAGTAGAACTTTAACTGATCTACTAGAACTGTACTTTCTCAGGGGTAGGGCTTTATACACTTAAAGTTATATAGTTATACAATTATATTGGTAATCTTTATACATAAATAAAAGTAAATTGGCACCCTTTTTGTTCTGAAACGTACTATAGGCTGGTATCTTATTATGATACATTATTATTAAATCATGACTAGTTCAATCCCTTTAAGTGCTGAGATTGTATGTTGTGTTAACCATTGTGCTTTACAGATGGCCGACTCCCATGTCTGGAGGGGAACACTGACCAGATCCCCTTTGTGGTAGACAAGACTACAGGGAAAACCAAGGCTTGGTGGACAATTACACTCGAAGCACAGGAGCAAACAGATATAACATGGCAGTGATACTTAGATCCCTTTTATGTATTAAGATAGATAGATAGATTAATATGTGATAGAGAGATATGGGATGTTTTTTCCCCTGATTGCAAAGACTTGGTAGAGCAATTTTCAAAGGCCAAGCATCTTGTTCATAATTTTTCTCTGTGTGATTTCAATAAAGGTCTGTGAAATTCAATTTCCTAATTGTTTTTTCTTTTGTCATTATGGTCATATAACTATTTATACATTGATGTGACATCAATGCAGCATAAATATTCTGATAGCCCAGGTTGCCCTGAAAAAAAAGAGGTTGATATAACTTTATTGTGCATTACAGGGTTGAGGTTCTAAAAGCATTATTCCACAAGAGACCAGGTGGACCAAAATTAGGAAAAAAAATAGACCCCAGAGGGTAATAACTGGTAAATGTTAGTACTGGTTGAGAATGGCTCCTTCTGCCTTAAGCACCTTTAGCTACTAATATGCTACTATATGTATAATTTGTGTTTTATCTTCTACAACAGTCATGTATGTTTATGTATTTATTAATGAAAACTTTATCACAGTACACAGACTTCAATTGGAGAACCCAGGAGCAATGCTTTAGCTCTTTCAGCATTTCACAATGCAACAGCAACAATGTCAAGCATATGGCTAGTTAAGCTCAATGTAATTACTCTAAACAATGTCGTCGTCCAAAGTGTGGGCAGAAATTAGGGTGTGGGTGAAATGACTTTGTTCTGCTGTATGTTGACGACACTGAATAAATCATTTCACTAACCAGTCAATGGATGTGCTGCAATACCAGGCACTGAAGCCAGGTGTTTGGGTCATAAGTCCTCTATCATATTTTACATCAAACCAATAACTAATGTTGTGTAAGTGTAAAATGTGCTTTAGTGTGCTTGCTGTGATGGCAAATTTATCTTGTGTGTTAAGACTCGTTTTTGGGAACTTAGGCAACCTCTGTTCTAACCTTGAGCTGTTATGGAGGAGTGCAACTTTCTGGAGCCAGTCTAATCTCTAGTTCTTCCCTCAGTAGAAAGAAACAACTTTATCTCACAGATGTGCTCCTGCTCATTTTCCCAGGCTTGAACAATGTGCAATTATTAGTATAAAGACTCTGTGTTAGTTTTCCTCTCTAGTCAAACGTCTGAAGAACCTGCTGGCCAGCATAATCAATATATCTAGATTGTACT
>JAVQIZ010154052.1:0-20096 GCA_036023535.2 Galaxias brevipinnis | reverse complement strand
GCAGTAGTAGTAGTAGTAGTAGTAGTAACAGTGGTAGTTTAGTGGTGTTATTGATATTATTAATTTACTATTGCCATCATTATTATTGTTTTGTTGTTTACACATTCTAGACGATTTTTCACAATTATAAAGATGTATGTGTATTTATTAATTCCTGATGTAATAGTATTTTTAGTCTTAGCACAAAATCCTATAAGCTATATTTCTTAATTATATAATTAATTGGGAGCAGTTCTTGAACTAAGGCTAAGCACTCTAATGAGATAATGAGTTATTATAGAGCCTATATTTCAACTACAAATTGCAGCATATTGAACTACAAATATGGAAATATTAGTTAAGATAGATACATTTTTAAAACTAATCTGTAATACTTTTAAATGAGTGGGGAAAAAAATGTATGCCAAGACTGTACAAACAAAGAAAAATGCAAATAAACTAACATTAAATACAAATAATTTCACAAATTTCCAAATAAATAGTGTTCACAATAATATTTTACATACTTAATTTACAATTATGTATTATAAAATAAATATATTTCAATTTGTAATACATTTGGGTCTTTATTCAGTTTACTCAATTTAGAAATAATATTAAGCGTTGTCAGTTTGTTTTTTGTCCAAAAGATCCAACAATCAACACATATAGGGCAGCCGACATGTAAAGCGTTTGACTTGAGGCAGCTTAGCTTTGCACTGTTCAAACTCCCAGGGGATATTAGTACACATTTTCAGGTCTCTAGCTTATAGCCTGGCTTGACACGTTCAGAATATGCTATTTTAGCTGCGGGCCTTTAAGCATCAATTCATAATTTAATCCTTTGTTAAATATTTTATTAACTCCAAATATTATGAGATTATTATCAGTTTTACATTTATAGATGTGACAGCATAGTGCAGGCAACATAACATAACATCAGTCCACATTAATACCAATACATTATTAATGTCTCAGTCTCTTAGGTTTTCATGAAATCAAAATGATTATTAGGGCTATCTTGTATCTTGTATCAAAGTGTGTGTGACAATAAAAAAACATATGAGAATGTATTAGAACAGAACAAGAACTTAACCTAACTTTCTCTTGTCAGTTAAGGCATCATGCAGCACTACGGAGTGAACGGGTATTCTATCCACGCGATGAACTCTCTCAGCGCCATGTACAACCTTCACCAGCAGGCGGCGCAACAGGCCCAGCACGCTCCGGACTACAGGCCGTCCGTCCATGCGCTGACTCTTGCAGAAAGACTGGCTGGTAAGGAATAGTTGGTTATTCTTCCTGTCTGTTTCTTTTATGCCTTGTAATAGCATATACATGTATCATGGGTCTAATGTGATTCAATTTAGGATCACTGTAAGCACTAGCAATCATTTAGATCCAAGGACCTGACCTGTCCCTCAATTAAATTGGCCATGTTTGTTGTTTCTCAACGGCTGCACATTTCAAGACATCATCCTGGAGGCCCGGTATGGCTCCCAGCATCGAAAGCAGCGACGCAGTCGCACGGCCTTCACCGCCCAGCAGCTGGAGGCTTTGGAGAAGACCTTTCAGAAGACCCACTACCCTGACGTGGTGATGCGGGAGCGCTTAGCCATGTGCACCAACTTACCCGAGGCCCGTGTGCAGGTGAGACTCTCTCCTACCCAAAGTAGATCTACTCCTAATCATAGTACTTCCTGCAACATCAAACTGTCATCACTTATCAGTGTTGAAGGGTAAAGGGGTATGTGCACTAAAAGCATTCACCTTTAATTTAAAAATAGAAATCCGGGAAAGCACATTACATCATCGGAAAACAAAATACTTGGAATAACGCGGCAACTGTGATCCTTCCCTTCCAGGTGTGGTTCAAGAACCGCCGGGCCAAGTTCCGCAAGAAGCAGAGAAGCCTGCAAAAGGAGCAGCTCCAGAAGCAGAAGGAGACGCCGGTGGCCGAGGGCTCTCCAGGCGAGACCAAGGCCGAGCCCGCGTCCGCCACCACCCCCACTGTCCCCGGGGCCCGCACTCCCCCGCCGCCCTCGTCCTCCTCCTCCTCTCTGTCGGACACGGAGAGGCTGGCCTCCACGCGGCCCCAGCCTGGGGAGATGAGCGTGGAGGTGAACGTCACCTCCCCTGAGCCTTCGGACAGTGAGTCAGTGGCAGAGGACACGGCGGACCGGGAGGAGGAGGAGCTGAGGGAGGAGGCAAGGGTGGAGGTGATGAGAGGGGAGACACAGGGAGAGGCTGGGGGACATGTGGGAGGCAACTCGCCGTCCTGCAAACATCACAGCCCCACCCCAGGTAAGAAGCCCTCTCATAACACAACTGGTTAGCATACCGTTGCTTCCATTAGAGCATACAGTATGTCTTCAAATGTAGGCATTTGTTTAATTTGAAAACCATAACCTTCTCATTTTCTCCATGTGCTCCAGACTCTCCACTCGGCTCCCCCTCTCTGCCGTCCTCCAGCAGCTTCAGTAGTGGACTGCCCCAGAGCAACTCCTACGCCTCGTCCCCCCTCAGCCTCTTCCGCCTGCAGGAGCAGTTCCGCCAGCACATGGCGGCCACCAACAACATGGTCCACTACCCCTCCTTCGACATGGCGGCCCCCTCCTCGCTGCCCTACCTCGGCATGAACGTCAACATGGCCCCCCCGCTCAGCTCGCTGCCCTGCCAGTCCTACTACCAGTCTCTGTCCCAGGCCCAGCAGGTGTGGAGCAGCCCTCTACTGCAGGCCCCCGGCAGTCTCCCGGGCAGCCTCAACAGCAAGACCACCAGCATCGAGAACCTGCGCCTGCGGGCGAAGCAGCACGCAGCGTCCTTGGGACTGGACACGCTACCAAACTGACCCCTCGAACTGTACCAGTCTCATGACCCTCTGCTCCTCCCCACCTACAAAGTTACCCCAAGGAACCTGCAGTCGTCGTCGTCGTCCCCCCCCCCCGGTCTAATGTATAGTCCCTGACTAAATGAACACACCAGAATATAAGCACAGAACTGGGACATTGGGACTCCACTGGCTTGGCAACAGAGAACAAAGCAGGACTGTAAACTGACTGATCCATGTGTCTTTGTGGACATTGAGATACATATAGGCCATGACCCAGAACTCCAGTTGTGACAACTGATCCACCTTGATAGACAGGAGGCCAATTTAGAGACCGTCCGTACAGAGCCCTTTGTTTAGAATGGGACACCGCTGACATCTTGCATGCATTGCCTGAGGAAAGGATTACATCAGCCGAACAGTCACACCAAAATGTACTCCATAGCTCTGACTTGCCAGTACAGTCCCAATCCAACCATAACCGCAACACGGGAGATGTTGTAAAGCTGCATTCGGTCTGCAAAAACAATTCCTCCCTATTGTAAATAACTATCAATGTTTGTCCCTCCATCTGCCTGATAAGTGAGTAAGTCAATGTCACCTTGTGTGTAACAAATTTAAGATGAAACAGTCACATCATTATGACAAACATTATAAACATTGTGGCTTAAAGCAGAGGACCTCCTGTAAAATGAAAGAATACCCTACTGAAGGAAATTGTCTACTGCCTGAGGGAAAAGCAAAGACTAACCAGTCCTGTCAGCTGTTGTTTTAGCTTTGGTGGGTAATTGCCTGTCTGTGCATTCAACAACAAGGCCTTTGCACTCACAGAAACACTGGCCGAAGTTTAATCAATTAGAAGGAGAGACACCAAAGTCAATGCTATGTATTATATAAATGTAGGTCTAAAACATGTATTTCTCAATTGTTGGCCAATTGTAAATGTGAGTAATTTATCTGTTTAATGCAAGGGAATAAACCACACATATGAAATATCAATTTCCCAGTGTCTTACATTGAGGTTGGAATTAACAACTAAATGAACTAATGTCCGTTCACTTTGACATGGAACATTGAGCATTGTGTGAGGGAATGAAAACGATGACCACACTTGAATATACTAATCACTAATATGCTAGTTAATTCCATGCCACTTCAGAGGCCCTGACCGCGGCTCCATGAAACAGGGTTCATTAGCACAGGTGACCCTCCAAGGTGGCTGAGGTGCTCCATGCCAGCAGTCTAACTCCTGAGCTGGTCCAGATCACACAGCAGGGGAGCCACCCCTCCACCCACCACCCTGCAGGGTGAAATCACCACAGCAGCAGGGAGCCTGGCAAAGAGCAAGAACACACACACACACACACTCACACACACACTGATGTGCAGGCACATACAGACGGGTGACATATTAAAGGAAAAACCAACATAAAGTGTCCCAGTAAGGTGTTGGGTCACCAAGTGCCGCCAGAACAGCTTCAATGCGCCTTGGTGTTGATTCTACAAGTCTCTGGAACTCTACTGGAGAGATGGAACACCATTCTTCCAAAAGATATTCCCTCATTTGGTGTTTTGATGATGGTGGTGGAGACCGCTGTCTAACATGTTGGTCCAAAATCTCCCCATAAGTGTTCAACTGGGTTGAGATCTGGTGACTGCGAAGGCCATAGCATATTATTCACATCATTTTCATACTCATCTAACCATTCAGTGACCCCTCGTGCCCTATGGATGGGGGCACTGGCATCCTGGAAGAGACCACTCCCATCAGGATAGAAATGTTTCACCATAGGATAAAGGTGATCACTCAGAACAACTTTGTATTGATTTGCAGTGACCCATCCCTCTAATGAGACAAGTGGACCCAAACCATGCCAGCAAAATGCCCCCCACAGCAAAACAGAGCCACCGGATCCCCTCACTGTTGGGGTCAAGCATTCAGGCCTGTACCGTTCTCTTGGTGTATGCCACACATGCACTCACCCACTTGTCGAGAATATGGTGAAAGAAGACTCACTTTTTTCCACATCTCTGTAGACCAGTTCCTATTGAAACACCAGCCAGTGGAGCAGTCTTTGTGACTGAAGCTCCTGCCATCCGTGCCCCAGCAATGAACCCTCTTTCAAAGTTTGTATCATCTTGATACAAAATCAGAATCAACTGGGCCTGCTCAGCATTTTTATACATGCCACAGAGCATGATTGGATGTGAATTGCTTAATTGTAGCATGCAGTGCACCTGTGTGGAAACATCTGCCTTCGTTATGTTTCTCCACTCATTTATTCAGGTTTTTCCTTTAATTTGTCACCCTTCTGTATATACACAACACAAGATGTGATGTGTTTCAGAGGTGAACTCAAAATGGATTTTAAAGTTTGAAGAGAGACAGGTTAGTAATGACAGAGATTACTTTGGTGTTTGCCACGTCCATAAAGAGAGAAATCAATCACTGGGAACTGGATTAACTAATCACTTTTGTTTATTTGACCACATACTCTTTAAATGTTTTGACTATATAATGTTTGCTTACACATTTTGGGGACATCTTTTGGTATACAGTGTAGTGGAAGTCTAAATGCAAGAGCTTAGCGAGTAGCAAACCTGTGCATAATACCCACCTCAGTGTATTATTTAGTAACAACCAGTTTAATAACACATAAACACACAAACACGAATACAAATTTCAAATAAAATGTCATATCTTTCATATCACAGATTTTTTGGAAAAGATTTTGCATTATTCACAACAAAATAGCTTTTGCCAACAGAATTTTAGTCCAGGTCAAGTCAAGCATTGCAGATCACTAAATGTTTGGCCAGCGTTCTTATAAATCAGCGAAATTTCGAATGAGTAACCAAATTAAACATTTGAGTCAACTATATAGCACGTACCTGCTGGTGATGTCTAGTATTGGTACACACCGTGTATGATGAAAGATTTTGCAATGATTGTTATAAAATGCGGCGGCAAATTCTAAAGTAACCAATGTTAAAATGTAGGTTGTTAGTATGACAGACGTGCATGTAAAAAAACACCAACATACACGTACATTTACACACACACACACACACACGCACACGCACACGCACACGCACTGCCACTTGCTTGTTCACCCAATGCAGAGTAACTAATCCCAAATGAAATGACTGAAGCACAGAGTCAGGCTCTAAAGAGTCCCCAATCCAGCTCCACTCCCCCACCTCCCCCTGTCAGGGGAGGTTTGGCTGCACCGAAACAGAATGCTTTGCCATAAGAAGATTACCTTTGGTTGGGATATTGATGGATTAAGTAAGAATAGAATAAGATGAAATAGAAATGAAAGGGTTCCTAGAGTCAGCAAAGTTCAGACACCTGTTTCGCCTGGTCTCTCACTCTCTCGTTCCACAACCCAGAGGTTAAAAAAACTCCCTTTAGCCTACTCTAACCGGGGGATATTAGATTACAGTGACGAAACATTATTAAAGCGATAGTTCACCCATTTTCGATCTTTTGATATGTTTTTCATCAGGTACCAATGTACCTGTGTATTTTAAACATTGTATCGTCATTTAGCATTTTGCAATCAAACAGCAGAATGTCAAACGAGTTGAGAAAATGTCTCTCTATTGCGTCATCGGGGGTCCTTCCTGAATTTTTTTAAACTACCGCCATTTTCAGCCAAATGGAGAGCATTTGCTGGTTCTAAGTTTGATTCGCGCAATGATCTATGGGCATTGTGGTGTACAATGAGTTAACCATTTAAATGCTGGTGGTTAGAAAAATACATGAATTTCACTTACAATTATCTTATGACCCAAATGTGTTTAATATACTAACTTAATTTAACCTACACAACAACATATATTGTGAAAATCGGTGAAGTATCCCTTTAAGAGAGATTGACATTAATAAATTAGGATGGTCATAGTAAATTCATTTGAGGTTTATTTGTGCAAAATATGTGATTAAAATAATTTCACAAAATGTTTGCTCAGGAGACCTGCACAGTATCTGTTTATGTAGGTGGATGCAAAAGTGATGTTTTTGCATGTGTGCGTGTGTGTGTGTGTGTGTGTGTGTGTGCGCGCGCACGCATGTGTATGGCGCTAAGCTGCTGAAGGTTTCCAGGAGCTCTTTGATGTGTATCTGGGCAATGCACTATTAGAGGGATTTTCCTGGTTGACAGCTTGGAGAATGTGTGGAGGAATTGCGATGCCAGTGGGCCAAAAGAATGCTGGAAACAGGATTAGGATCATATTCTGGCAGCGCCTGTCACTTCATCAATGGGCTAAGGTTTCCTCAGTGACAGCCCTCCTTCTCTGCCCGGCTAAAACCTTTAGTGGCACCATAAAAGGGGTGAAAGAGAGCAAAAACAATGATTGAATGGTGTGCTATGATTGGGTGCTGGGCCTGCTCTGGAGGCTTTGTGTTGGGAGGTCTGGGGGGCGTTTGTTCCAGCGGAGGGGTGGGCTGTAGCGGCTTTAGGGGGAATGACTGTGGCCTTTCCTGGGAAGTTTTACATCCAAATCCCATTGGCTGTGTTTGGAGAGGGTTCGTACACTGATGCTGGGCGACACGGAGAGAAGCACGGTGTCCACCCGAAGGGTAGAAAACAGCAGGCAGAAAAACAGGAAGAAAACGCTCTTGTGAATCTTCTAATCTCCATGGAGCATTGGCTCTTACTGTATCGATCCATAAAGAGGGCTACATATTAACTGCCTTCCATGTGCACATCATCTGGATTTAGATTCTTGACTATGACTCATGACTTTGTTAGGCTACGACAGTATGTCATGTATGTCACCTACATGTGATGTGGAAAGCAGGTCTATATCTGAACAAGTTTCCAAGCTACACTTTTAGGGTAACCAATGTCTATCATTCAGGCTAGCAGTTAATGTGACATATTGTTCCATCTTTCCCCTCTGCAGTTATAATGGGCGTAACGGCTTCAAGATACATTCTTGGTAAAAAAACAACATTTGGTTCAGGTCAGTTATTTATTATTGTCTATTACTGTTTTATATTCCTCAAATCCTAGAGCTCAATGGTTCCACTGTCCTCTCAGACATCAATTAGTGACAACAGGAGGCCATTCTGGAGCCATCCACCTCCACCACCATGAAGCTCCACCAAACTTCAACAATGGAACTCCCCAATCGGTTCATCCATGTGAAACAATAGTTCCACAATACTGCAGGAGTTTGAGTTGTGGCGACAAGTTATATAATTCCCAGAATTACAGACCAGCATGCAAATGCTAAATCCTCCTCTCCCCAGCGAAGTGGATGAGACGGGCTGTATCTGCAGGCTTCACTCTGGCTCCCCCGCTTTGTGCTGCAGAGACGCTCTCCTTTCTCCCCCTGACTTGGGTGATAATCCTGACATGCACTGTCTGCATTTCTGACTGTACGTGTTTAAGCGCATTTGCAGTGCATTTATCTCTCCAGTGTAAACCAATTTGGCTATAAGGGCCGTGGGCCAAGCAAGGCACCAGAGGGAAGAAAGGAAAACTCTGACCAAGCAGAGGCGCGCACATGTGGGAAGATGTAGAGGAGGTGAGGAGAGAGGTTTGAATGAACGACTGAAAGCTGCAGAAAAAGGGAAACGGATCCATCTTAGGGGGAAAAAAAGAGTGTCACTTGACCGGAGGGTAAGCTTTTGAAAATCAGGATAGGGGCCCTATAAAGCGGCTAGAACCTGGATCACCGAATTGTTGAGTCACAGAATCTGAGAAAATCATACGGAGCTGGCGGCTAATCCCGTCATAGTGAAATTGATGGGGCCTTCTATGGAGATCCCAGCCCCCTTTGCGAGAAAATCATGCTGCCTGCCGTACTGACAGCGCTGCTGTTTGATAGCGCCTGTACACCTGTATCAGCCGTCTGCTAAGCTGCCATTCCCCTCCCACCCCGACATCTCCGCCGCAGCATGCACCTTCTTCTCATCTGGAAAGAATGGCTGGTGAAATGGACCAAAGTCCTGAAAGCTGCCAGTCTCTTCCTCTCTGCTGTTTCCAGGAAGTGCTTTTTCTTTTTTGGTTGCTGCAGAAGGACCATGTCGCTTTTATCATTCTAGGATGCAGGAGGCCTGCTGGGACAAACATTACCACCTGCTATCTGATGGCACTATAGAGGCTATGGGTTCCTTGGTCCCTGAAATGGCACATTAAGACAGAATCATCCGAGTTTAGTTGAGAGGACAGCTTGTCTTGTACGAGCATAGTGCGCATAGGTGGAGATGGCTTTTAAAGCACCTGATCTGATTGCCTGAAGTTCCTGTAGATGAGCTCTTTGCTTCTCTTATCAATGAGACGTTACATGAGATGAGGACATTGCCCAGGCGGCAGCAGTAGATGGAGGATTTGATGGTAGGGATTATAATGGTCTTGGATCAGGCACCTCTGCACTCAAAGGAATTGCAAGTCGTGGCATACAGGAACAACTTCGCATGTAAAGATCTCAGCCAACTTTTCCTTTTTTGCTATATTAAAATAACATGTCAAATAAATATCAAAAATATTTAACAATTATTACATGACAATGAACGTGTAACAAATTTTGTTCTTAGTTGGACTAACAGAGATTTACAGAGACAGAAATAAAGAACTACTGCAATATAATTATTACTGTATGTCATGTATTTGCAGTTACAACATAAACATCATTACATGAAAATAAAGTACACTAATTACAAGCACAGTCTACACACTGTAAGAAGTAAGTGTGTATGGGTGCTACAGCTATACAGAAGTCTAGACCCAGAGGGATTTGCAAACAATGTCAAGTTCCTCTGAAGACCTGTGAGCCTCTTCACTCCCTCTTAAAGCTTAATGCTCCCTCACTGAGTGGCACAGCCGGAGCCAGACTCTCTCTCTCTATGTGCCACAGATACGGCTAATAACAACCACTCAATTTCCCCTCTCCCTCTTGCCTAATGTAGCCTGCCCTCCCTGCCCGACCATATACAAGGAGCCATTTCCATTCAATAATGAGATGACTCAGAAATCATGTGTGATTGTAATGGAAAACAATAAACACCGTCCCTAATGGCTTCCCTTCCCGGGAGAGTTTACAAACATGTAAATTTATGTAAACCAACAGAAAGAGATATTTACTATTGTTTAGGTAATATAAATATTAATAAAAACGCATATGATGCTGTGGACCTGCCAATGACAGTGCTATGTGTCATTAGGTCTCCCTATCTGTGCCCTGCCTATTGCCAGCAATGGAGCAGATGCCAAAATCGCTCACGCTAGCAGAGAAAATGATCTGCATTCATCTATGGCACAAAGATAGAGGGAGAAGAACGAAAGAGAGAAAAGAGGAGAAATCAGATACAAAGTGGTTTAGATTTTGTTTTAAAGAAAGTTTTCCTTTAGGATTTAAGGAGATCAACGGGATAATGTAAGGCAGTTAGCCCCCCTTTCAAAATGTGGTTTTGGAAGTGTTACAAGTAGGAAAATAGAAAAGACAAAAAGTAGGTGAAGTCCTAAAGAAGAAAGACCCATAACACACACACATGCTACGTATAACCTGCCACTCCAGATAGGACATCCATTAGCATTAGCATTATGACACACAATGGCACACATAAAATGACGTATTATATTCCTATGCATTGCAATTGCATGTGGGTCTTTCCTGATGGTATAGGGCATTACATGTTTCAGAATACTGTTGTGTGATCCCACTACATTGCATGCTATATTATACACATAATATTTATATTATGGTATGGTGACGATAACCTGTTTGTCCTGGCTAATATTTACTCTTTAGACCCTGACAAACAATAAGCAAAAAGAAATGCATTATGTTTTAGAACATATCACTCGTGATCATTTGCTACCCTTTTATAATTTGTCCAATCAATATTTTCTCTTCATTAATCAATTGGTTAATCGCTTATTTAATTCTGAACACAAGCCATTTTACATTACACGTTTATCTGAATAGTTACAGCTTAATTTGCTCATTTGAATATATCACATAATATTCGTAGATGAAAAAGAGAAAATGTAAAACACAAACAATACATTATGTTAACTTTTTTAGAAAACTTACATACTTTCAAATTAAACGTTCTGCTAGGCTAACAGTGTTTTACTTTCACACTACATAATTCGGAGCTTTAAACAAGAGTCATGATTGCAACAAATCAATAATATTATAGCCTCATTTAAGCATCACCAAAAAGGTTCCGTAATATTTTCCTTGTATAGTTTAGATCCAATGTAGCATTTGAATAATAGATTGTTTTCTCAATTTAAAGTACAGTTGAAGTCAGAAAAAGCCTCTGGAAGGGCATGACTGATAGCTAGAGGTTTCTGTCAATATCCATAACTCATAAGCCAGCAATACATTTTTGATCAATACCTTATCTGACCATCCCATTCTGGCAATGTGTTTGAAATTGTTTGAAAAACACTTTCCCTCTTTACTATTGTTCCTATTCCCTTATACATTGCACTAGAACAATTCAGGCCAGGCAAAGGAATGATTTCACATTGGGTTGATTTCTGTGCATAGATTTTGGCGGGTCCTTTCTTGCAACGGTCTCAGTTTCTTTTCTGTCTAACAAGTTGTTCCACTTCTCTCATAAACCGCAGGCAAAGCTCATCCTGCCAAGGCAGGGCCACACACTGCACGGCAACAGGCAGTCCTTCAGATCCCGTAACAGCCTGCACACAAAACACACACATGGGTCTCTAAACTCAGGACAGTGTCCAGTCAGTAAGTCTTCTCTCGCCATCTACTGGTCATATATAGACCTGCAGAGGTTCTCTGGCTCAGGCAATAGAGAGTCAACATTTGAACTTAGGTCAATTATAGAAAATAAATGGAAATCATAGGGGAAAACATCTTATATGTGTGCCAATAATTGTTAAAAACTAAGATATGTGTTTAGAAGAGGCTAAACTAAACAATGTTACATTTTCTCAGCTATGCTTACTCTCTTAAACAGCATGTCCCAGGGGTCCCGAAAGAAGCCCTTATAATGTTTCAGTGCCTCCTCATCCTCAGCCGTCACTGTGGAAACGGGCACGGCTCCGGCAGGGAAGTTTAGAAGATTGTAGAGAATGGTGTAACATGAAGCACCTTGAGAGACAGGAGACAGTGGAAGAGACAAGACAGGGCGATGAGGACCACTGCAGCCTTTGCCTGTGATATTATGGGATGTGCTGTTGTTGTTGAGTGCTTGGAGTACGGGCTGCCGTACAGGTAAGCTGTCCGCAGTAGAGGAAGTTAAAAGCCGGACCAAGCATGGGGCACAGCAGCACATCAATCTCACACCGCCTCCACTCTGCTATGGTCTCGGTGATGTAGTCCTAAGGATAGACACAGAAACGTTTGGTTTGACTTTTCTGACTTCCACAGCGTAAGACAGTAAGTAAGTAAGACAAAGTGTCTGTATCAGAGGCCCACGCAAAGTCAAATGGTTCATTACCTCTACGTCAGCATGCTGCCTCCATAAAGCTTGTACGGAACTGAAAAAGGAACAGGGAATAGAGAAATTAGCTCTCTGTCTTTGCGCCGTAACGGGACATAACAAGGCCACTGAGGGACGGTGAGCAAACTTAGAAGGTGGCGATTTCTCTCACCTGACCCCACAGACTGCATCCATCGAAGCAGCCAGACGTGGAAACTATCAGATTTAAATAACACAATTTATCGAAATAGCATCCCGATAACATTAATGCCCTAATCTAAACAGTAGGGCAGAAAACGTTCCACAACGTCCCTAATCTAACCCGCCAGAATGTGTCGCAATAATGCAGACCAGTTTGGGGCGATGTTGGAAGGGTGCTGGCAAACCCATTGCAAGAGCTTCCATAGACTGCACTATGCTCTAAGTACAACACTAAGTAATATATGTTGTGTTTTTGTGACTATTGTAGTCCAATGAGCCCAAACGAGAGCCTTGGTAAACTGATACTAGACATTTAACATTTTTCAAGCTTAATCATTGACACAGTTGTAATGCCGTCTAACTCAACAACCCTCACGCTAAGCTATCCCCTAGGGTTCCAATCAACTGTTTAGCATTGTAGCTATAAAAAAAAAGCCCAAATGGATGTAAAATCTATCTAGATGAGTCGGACTCAGGGATACATGGAAATAAGATAAAATATCCAAATTAAGAAACCATTTCAGTGAGCTATCATACATACTCGACAGTGTAGACTTGAGGAACACTTACAATGGGTTTGAGAACAACGGAGAGTATTTTCTTCAAAAAGTGAGGGAAAGTGTATGGAATAATCTGGGCCTTTAGACAAGGGTCTACAGGGCCTCCTTTCCTGGAAACACAAACAAACACTTCTAAATCATGTTGTTTACATTAAGTGATGCGCTACAGGGCTACAACGTTTTGTTTTTTTACTAACTCACAAGTTGCTAAGCAGAGTTTTACTTCCATCTCCCAGGACACCCTTCACGATCAGATTGTGCATGGCATAGCTGAGCCTGGGGGGAGAATATGGGACCAGCTATAAGAGAAGGAGAGTGAGAGATTAATGTGTATGGCTGAGCCTGTTACAGAAAAGTACAATAATAACATCAATATGAACATGAGATGTCCTTACAATGTGGCCTGCCTTTTCCAGCAGAGCCTTGGTCTCCTTCAAGCCTCGTTCCATGCTTGGAGATGGCATTACGTAGCCATCGTTCTCATAGTAACCAATCCTCATGGGCTTGGAGCTCAGGTACACCTGGAAACCCCAGCAAAACGGCACCCCACCAGTATGTCACAAAGGGGAAAGGTCTAATGCAACGGGATGTTTGCGTCGACAAATGTATAGCTCTAAAAAGGTTAACTGGGCAGTGCTACGACTCCAGCAATTGTGTCCCTACCTGCTGGTTGAATGGAACAGGTGGAACAGTGGGGTCCAGAGAGAACATGTCATCACACAGCAAAGCCCGCATACACAAGGCAAGGCTGTCCACGTCCCTTGCCATTGGCCCAATAGAGGCCAGCACTAGACAAAACAAAAAGGGTAAGACTTAAATAGAAGGCTGCTGGGGCTGGACGAGATTCAAAGGTTTACCTCAGGTCTCCATACCTGACTTTTGCCCTGGACTGCATGTGCTGACACCACGTGAACTGAAAGAAACGAACAAAGAAATCATTATCTACCCAGCAAAGGAGGAGTTGCACAGGTTAGTAATAAAAACAACAAAGCCATATCACGATTATGAAAGAGCTACGGCATTGTAAATATATGGTGTTTCCATAGTGTCAGGGCTTGAAAACCATGTGAAAGACTCTGCTTGTGACCCAGTGATTGTTTCGTGCCACCCAATCCTACCTTAGCCTTCCAGCGGTGGGTTTAAAGCCACAAATGCCACAGAAAGAGGCCGGGATACGGATACTGCCTCCGATGTCAGACCCCAGCCCAAGCAATGACCCCCCTCCTCCGATGAGTGCTCCCTCTCCACCAGACGATCCTCCGGAAGTCTTTTTGGGGTTGCAAGGGTTGAGTGTCTGTCCATAGATTGGGTTGCTGCAGTCATAGCTGGAGACAAGGAAGACCAGAACCATTGGTATGGATCCTATGTTGTAATCACCAGTGTGGTGACGTTAGTAAACAGCATGCAAAACCAGAGATCAGGTTAAATGCAGCAGAGATTAAATCATCCAAATCAATACATTTTCTTGATCCCAATCAGATTTAGTGGAGATAGTGGCTCCCTGGTGGTTTACTTTAGGAGGCCTTGGGGCACGTTGGTCTTCACAAAGGGAATGGCTCCTTGTCTCTTCAACACTGTGACCACTACACTGTCGGCTTGGGCAGGCTGGTCTAACTTGCCAAGCACGCCACATGTTGAATCATGGTCCTTAAATAGAAAAAGCATTTCTGAAGAGGGACCATGAAAGGCAAATTATAGTTGCATGCAAATCAAACTCAGAGAGAACGAGTACCTTATATCCAATGTTTTCCTTTATGCTGATTGGCACCCCATACAGAAGACCTTCTTTGCAGGAGCAAACACTTTCCAGTTGATCAAAACTCTCACACAAAATCTCTGTGCAACAGTTTAGTCTTCCATTAATCTCCAACGTCTATATACGAAAAATAGTGCAAAACAAAACCTCAAGTGGCAAAATATACATGATTGATCAGATAAATGGATCGTGAGCACTGCAAACTACTTGGGAGATGGCAATACCCAAAATCAGATGCTAGAGGACACTGAGTCTTCAGAAGGCCAACGGTAATTTTTCTTCTTAAATGGTTAAATTATTTGAATAATCTGCCATATTACAGTGCTATTTGGTCAGGAGAGGTTGCATATGGCCTGCCTCAAAATAAGGCTGTAAATTACCTTCAAAACTATAGTATACAATGGTTAGTGTCAGACAGATGTAATAGAACCACATGATATTCCTAGTTACATATTAACCTTTTCCATGTAAGAGTAAAAGACCTCTTCAGGCTTCAGGGAGCCCGCCTTCAGGTGTTTGGTCAACTCGGGCAGAGACAGGGAGAGGATGTGAGACTGGTCCATTCCAGGGTGCTGGAAAAAAAAACGTATGCATTAAGTTGCTGAAATACATCTGCAATACTGCCAATTTAACGGCTGCTGCGAAATTGTACCTACCAAGCCTTTGAATTTGCCGACAGCTTGTTCTGCACACTGTAGAGTTGCAGCTCTTCTATTCCTTGCTTTCACAATTTTCTTACTTGCCTGTTTTCGCCCAAACCATTTTAGTAACATACCTGCTACTGTACCACATGCTGTGGTGGCCAATATGACTTTCCAATACGGCCTTAAATCAGCTCCTAGAAGTATCTCATTTGCCATTTCAATGTCGGTCAAATTCTCATCACTGATGTAAGTCCAACTGGCTAACCTGAGCCAAATCGCTAGTCGGTCGGGATGTAGTTGTAAAGATAGGCGGGATCAAGATGCCATAATAAAAGTGTGATAAAAACCCATTTAATACAACCTATGAAGTTGAATAACACTCGACGACTTGCTCGCGACAAGAATTATTGTTCGGTTACACATATATCCCAGCGATTGTTGTTATTGTAATAGTTCCGTAAATCAAGATTGGTAGCACAAGTTGTTCGCTGTTGCTTCGTTCCCTTCTCTTGATATTGCAATTTGCAAAAAGGGGTATTACCGGCTAAAATCCAACACACGAGGAACCAAATAAAGGCGTCCCCGAGATTTGTGTCTCTAGGTCACCGACGCTAGGGGCGAACTACCCTATCCTTTTTTAAAGCTGGTTAGTTACGCGTGCGTGTGCTCGTGTCAAATGTGTTTTTGTTACAAGTTAATTATTTTGTGTGGACTAGATACTTTACATATAAAATGTTATGCGTATCTAGCGACGTCAGGTGCACACAGCCGGCAGCACTGTGTATGCTAATAAGCTTCTACAACAAGGCCTACATAACATTATTTCAGTTATCTAGTATTTTAGTTTCATGCGTTATCAATGACACATATTTGTTTATGATATAACCCCTAATCTTGTACACCGTTAACGACAGCGGGGCTAGGCCTACTGAGGATTTTTGCAAACTACTGACACAATGGCGATTCTCGCCTTATATTTCGTATTTGATCGTTGAAATACTTGTTATACTGCATCTACAATTATCGTGTTCAAATCTGACCGTTAAATTAAGTTTTAAATTTGCATTTCACCGTTACAGAAAGTTTTGCATCTCTCCAATAATCCCTGCACGACGTCGTAGACCTGCTGCACCAGTAAAATTCTTGGTGGCAGCGAACACTCTTCCTCAACTCAACATACCAATACGATAATTAACGTCTCAGACTAGTACCCGATAGCGGGGTAAGTTGTAATAAATTAACACCATGCATTTCACGTCAACTCATAAGGTCTGGGATATTCTTGTGAGGTTTAGATTTGTGCCATTTGTACCAAACAAATGTGGGCACTTAGTATAAAAGTTAGAGCACTTAACTAAAAAAGAAATCAGTGAGTTACAGGCGCTGAAGCAAAAAGTGCTAAAATCATAGCGTCTCTCCTATATGTTATATAATATATTGTGAGCACAAAAACCTTACAACACTAATATAAATTGTTAATGCACTATACCCAGCCTGTCTTTTTTTTGCTACCTAAAGTACCTAAAGAGTAACAAAGGAGATTATCTTGTTCAAACTAATTTCAATGAAAGCAAGCTGGTTACAACTCCAAAGAATATTAAAAGTAAAAAAAAAAAGTTTTTATAATAAATATACATAAATCGGTAAGTTATAACTGAAGTTACTGTGCAACACGACTTCTGACCTGTGTCTATGAAATGGTTCTGGAGAAGTATGAAAATAGTAGTATTACAGAGATGCAGCGATAGAACACAAATCAACACTTAATTTACAATTTATTCATATTAACAGACAGTGTGCACTTAAAGACATTACATTAACCCTCACAAGGATCTCTTTAAAACCATGGTATTGTCACAAACGTAATATTTCTTTTTTTTTTTTTCTGTGGGGAGCATTCCCTGAAATCTCATGGACTTCATTTGACAGAATGGAAGACTTTGTGTGACACCTAGAGGGCAAAAGAAAAAAGGTTACCATTAACACCAAAGGTGGCGCAATTCAAAAATTATTTATTGGTTCTTTCAAGAAATTATTTGCTGATATCTGTTGAAAGGACTGGCACGTTATTATAGTGATAGATGAAAGTTATATGCACATGATGATCACTATGCAATGTGCCATTAGTCCAACACCATAATTTCTTTTTTTTTGTTAGGAAAGGATTGTCTATTGCTTTAGTTTTCCAACTGGCAGCTAGTACAGTGGTGTAGTTTTCCAATATGCTAACTACACACAACTCCACACCCTTTATCAATATTAGAACAACACATTTCTTGTTTTGTCTATGCCATGTAAAATGCTTGCAAATTTAAAAAAAATCACACCCCCTTATTTCAATTATTCACTAGCAACCCAATCTCTTTGTCACCAGGATTAAACCATGTTGTTGTTCAGCAATGGTCTGTTCTTAAAGGTTTGGTGATCTTTCAATATTGATGACATAATCAAATTATATTTTCAGTTAGTTGCACACAAGGGTTGTATTGTAGAGTAAATTTGGACAACCGCTGGCTACACCTACTTCAAAGTTGTTGCGACAAATTCTCCTTGGGGTTCCCAATGTATATGGGACGGTACATAGAGGTTTGCCATTGCCAGAAAAGATTCCAGTAATTGCTCCGACAGTTGGACTGCCTAATCCTAATTACTTGCAGGGACACTACAACCACCATCATTGTTAAGTCAGATGCAGCTGTATTGTGTACCCATGGACCTTTCTGCTCTCCAACAGCTTCAAGAACACATCACTTACACAGTGGTCCCGAGCATGAAGGAAGTCAAAAAGCTCCTCAGTGCAATCTTCACTAGTCTCAGACCGTGTGCTAACTCTGCCCTCGCACAACTCCAGTCTCTCCCGGGTGTGGACACAGTGGTCCGACTGTTCACATTTCTGCCGTACAGTTTCTAACGGGTCCTGAAAAAAAAGAGAGATATTTTAAACAGCGGACACTAAAGGATATATCCATTTAGTACCATAGATATGATCTCCATACACAGTAAAACTAGGGTTTTGCTGGTCTGGCTGGCCATGTACTGAGACAAATTCCAGAATACCTTTATTTGCTCGTTAGACAGACACATACAGGGAATTATCAGACAACCTCAAAGTTTACTGTGAGTTAGAGGAATAGAGCAATATGAGCAGCTCATGTAAAGCCAGCAAGTATTGAAAGTATAGAACAATAGAGTATAGAAAGATTTGTGTTTTCCGATGACAGTAAGTATCGCTGCAGAGGTGCCAAAAAAAGTCTGCAGGAACCGAGTAGGGATATCTCACAGCTTAATAAAGCAATTTTTTTTTTCATTTTGCTTATCTGGCCGTGCCGAGAGTGGATACAGAGGAGGGTGGCTCTGAGACATCATTGCTCACCACTGAGCCTGCAAGCGTGTTGTGGGCTCAATTCAATGAAACATCCTTGATGGATGCTGCCCACTTGAAAATATCAGTAACATGTCTGTTTCCAGCCCAAATGCACTCTAAATGTTGTTTTCTAAAGTGATCATCTTGGATAATGGCATAATAGACATTATAACAATGTAACCTGCTTGTTTGGACAAAAATATATAGTTTATAACAATGCAGTGGCAATAATGAATGGTCCCAGTCAAGCATGAGAGAAAGGTAAAGATTGATGACAATTTAAAAGGAAGAGTCAACAAAGTGTCTTAATAGGTTTTGGGGTGCAACAAATTGTTGTTCCCATTATTGTCTAATGGAGTACAGCTTTATGTAATCATCTAAATCAAGTTTTTTCTTTAATTTATCAACTATCTGAATCTGCAGCAACAACAAGTCAACACTAGTAGGTAGGTCATGGGAGAATCACATTTTCACAAACATACAAATCGTCAACATACCACCATATCCTCTTCTTCCTCTTCCTCCTCTTCTTCTTCCTCCTCCTAAAAAAGACAAGCGAAAAAAATCAATAAGCGTATTTCATGGCTGTACTAGCTTTATGTTAGCGAGCCCTGAATAGGACGGTGAATTGGAGTATGAACCGGAGATATGCGCCACTTTTTGGAAGGGCTAAACGTTCAGTTAGCGTTAGCAAAAAAACAAGAGATGGGAAGCCAACCAACATTTTTTATATTATAGATAACTCGGTTAGCGTTAAGTACAACATGCAACTACTTGGAATGGATAAAGAGTTCCTTACGTCTTCGGGTTCCCCGTTTAAAATCATCTTCTCCTCGAAAACCATGGTTTTGTCCTAAGTTGACCCACTCTGTGAACTCCAAGAATGTGATGCTTGTGGAGGACGCAGCAGGTCACGCACAGGAAATGTTGTCGTCATTGAATTTCCTCCTTCTTTTCAAATGGCACATTTTGAGGAAACACTGCCACCATCTGCAATGGAGTACAAGCTAAACAAGTGATGGCAAATATATTTTACACTGTAGAATTTGTCTGCTGTGGAATTGTTTAGGTTTTTACAATCGCTTCATAACTTATTGCAGAACCTTGCGCCAATTTTCAAAACCTAGCTTTCGACATCATTTAAACCCATCACCAAGTTGCCACATATGCCACATTTCCAAATTTTTGTTGGTTTAGTAAACTTTATTGAATAAAGACAAATTAATAAATTGTCAAATGTCTAAAAGGGTGCCCTCATTGTTTATTAACCTGTCTAGCCAGTAGCCATAGCGCCTTTTCCTAGTTTGACTGCCAAGACTGAAAGCACCGCCTACTCATTTGCATAAT
>JAVQIZ010154044.1:0-17604 GCA_036023535.2 Galaxias brevipinnis | reverse complement strand
TGATAGACTGGCGACCTGTCCAGGGTGTACCCCGCCTCTCGCCCTGTGTCGGCTGGGATAGGCTCCAGCCCCCCCGCGACCCTGCATAGGATAAGCGGTATAGCTAATGGATGGATAATGGACATTTATCAATGACTGTTTTTATATTTTAATCGCCTTATGTAACAAGGAACTCCGCTGCTGCTGCTACAATCTTTTTAACTAGTTACAAAACTACGGCATCTTGGATAATTCTAACGGAATCTTTCCTCCAGACCCTCAAATCCGGTCAGCTCCTTTACAGGCAGTTCTGGACGACTTTGACGTGTTAGACGAGTTGGTGATTCTGTTGGACCCAGAAGTTAATGGAGTAAAGAACAGCAGACATCTGGCGTCCCGCTGCTGCTTCTCCTCCACCTGGATCACTTACACCTACTCCATGAAAGACAGCAAAAGTCCCTTAAGAGCCATCTTGGAGGGGCTCACCACTAAGTACCCCGATTGGACTGTCGGACACATAGCGCAGATACTCAGTGATTTAGAACGCAACGATGCAGTCACAGTGCTCACAAAACTGAACAGGAAACTGTGTAATGGCTTGATTCAAAGATGATGTACCTAAAGTTAACAGGCTTATTTTGCCAGTTGACACTCAAATTATGATGTCATTGTTCTGAGTACAAATATACTTATATATATTTTTTTTCCTCCAGTATATATGTACTTCGAACAGTATATATATATTCAGTATGTAAGTGTAGCTTATACTTTTATGTCAGGGCTTTTTTTTGTCTTTACATATTCACTTTTTCATTGCAATTGAGTTAATAAAGGAATAATTTCAGTGGAATCTACTTTTTCTAATTTACTGGTTATGAACAAATAATACGTTTTTACATCTATTATCTTGTCTTTAATGTATGCATTGGAATACTGCATTTATGAAGGCAACAGCTTTCACCTAAGATATTCAAGTGTACCACGGAGGGTACTTGGCCTATAGGCCAATAGATTATTCCCATTGAAAACCGACAAAAAACGTCCTGTTTCAGTTATCTCTGGGAGTTGCCCTTGCATTTTCTCTACTTGTATCTCCCCATGTCACTTTACTTTCTTTAAATTGTATTTTATGAGACGGACAAGACTGTTGATTTGTTCAAACATCTTAACATCTTTATTAAGCAAATAACATTATAAATAAAAAAAAGTGCATAGAAAAATTAAACAGGTTTAGAAATATGTATACAAGTATTTACAAACTTAGGGTTTATTTGTACAAGGTAACAAAGACACATATTTAAAGATCACACATATTTTTTCATTTATTATGTCTTTTACTTTTTATACTTTAAAATAACCCTACTATATAGAACAAACAGCTTTCTGAAAAGGTTCTGGGAGAGATGTTATGGTAACTTCAGGTTTTGACTAGTGCTTTGCATCCTTCATTGCACACAGGCCAGCTCTGCAGGACAATAAAATCAAGCTACTCTTAAATCATCCTCCTCTTTATTTGCATTAGTATTCCTTACATCTGTCTTAACAACTGAGGTAGAATCCTTGCTAGAAGTTGGGAGTGGCTCTCCTGTCATTTTCAATTCGATGATTGACACATGGCGATGTGGGCTCCATCTCAGTTATTGGGTATACAGAAAGGGAGGGAGACTTGGTATTAATAAAAATTGAGTGTGCCCGATATGCCCAGAAAGGACCTTCCGTACAGACTAAAGTGTTTTTGAAACACTCGAGATACAAAAAGCATGGGATTGGATGGCCACACTATGCCAACTTTTCTCCAGTTGCTAATGCTTAAGTTTTCACAATTTTTTCCATAACTATCAGGACATAAAAAAAAATTATAAAAAAATATGTTTTAAAAGACCTGCTTTAGAATAATGTCTCTTGTAAAGGCTGAAATGCAATATACCACTAAACCAAAACGACAAGATTCAAGTACAAAGAGCAGGAAAGAAAATCAGGTGTAAACGAAGAAAAGAGAAAAGAAGATTTCCCAACATCTGTACACTAGACCGCCACCATTTATACAAAGCATTATATTTTCCCCCTTCCAAAAAAATGAGCAGGAACATGAATAAATACAACTATTCTAGAGCTCAAGCAAGTCTTATTTTCAATGATTCGAACAACAGTGTGGTTTGAATTAGCCTCATTAACGTTTGAAAAGAGTTAGCCAACACTAAACAACAATCTTAATGATCATATCAAGGTGCCAAGTGCTTATTCTACAGCTGGATTCTAAACATACACAGCTGCTATGTCTTGCAGCACTGTCCCAACAGTGGTATTCAGATCTCCAGTGCACTATAGGTTCTCAGTCTTACAAGTCTGTTTGATGGAGTTGAAAGGATAGTCAGAGGCGACGCTTGGACAGTGCAAACCTACAGGTAGGGTGTGAACCGTAGAGGATGTTTCGCAGTAGACCAAGAAAGAATTTAGAATATCTGTTAATTAGCTAGACATGTGCAACTGTAGCGCAGCAAGGAGTTAGTATTATTGCAATAGGTGATCAGCATTTGCAATGAGAATGATAATATGTACTCTACAATAAAAAAGACAGACAAACTTAACTCCTAACTCTTGGCTTGGGTAGTGTTTGCTACATAAACTATACATGTAAAGAAATTTTAAAGACATGATTTCTGTCTTTTACCATGACAGTAAACGCTATGATTTGAACCTGCACTCGAACATAATGGAAAAACCTTTCCCTTTCAATTTGAGAAGGAGTAATAGAAGTAGTAGGTCTACATAATGTATACTTCTCATCAGTCGTTATTATACAAGCGACTTATATAACAGTGAACGCGTACAGTTTGTGTGAATAATTTCAGCAGGAGAATTTTAAGTGATTTTTGACTAGCAGAACATGTTAGGGCAAGACTTAAAGTCTCAATAAATCTTAGCGCCATTGGTTTTCTTACTGTATAAAAATAAAACACAAAAAATATCTACATAAAAATATCTGCCGTGTGGGAAATTGTAAATAAGACACAAAAAAACATCTACATAAAAATATATGCCGTGTGGGAAATTATGATTATTGACACTAAATAAAAATAACGTGATTTTTTTGGGGGGGAGGGGGCTAAGAGATTGACAGTGTCACTACAGAGGATGGAGCCACATGATCCTTCATCCCAATAGGATGGTGCCAACATGATTGATGCAATACGGTAAGACATATTCAGAAAAATAGACCATCAAAGCCTAAAGATAGGAAATATCTTGACACCCAGTCTTACGTTACCTGTCCTGTTTAAATTAAAAAAGCTTGACGTGCGTTTCAAAGGAAATTGGTGCCTTAAAAAAGAACTAGCTCAACCTCAAAGGTTCGACATCCTTTTCTCATAACACCCACACTGTAAAGATAATGATTTCCTCCCCTCCAATAGCTCAGCTAACTCTGTTATTACCAACAGTTGTACCTTGTCGTGGGCCTATATGAACGCAAAGCAGACAAAGACACTTGTCAATAGTTACAGTCCATCAGTTAGCAGACGCACCTCATCTTCCCAACGAATCCTTCCGTCCGCTGCAGCGAGCCTTTTCTATAGTGGTGCATCCCTCACTCTTCCTCCACCAACTGAACAACCAACAAAGCATGCCCAATCTAGAAAACCTTAATTTAAGGCTTAACCAGTAGTTAGGGGCCCCATTTTCATTCCAGGCCTTCCTCTTTCAATAGTTTAAAATCTCAAGAGGCAGCTGTCCACTCACTATTGTCAAACCTTAGTTGAGGAAGCGTCTGCATCTCCGTGCCCCACAGTTGCAGTTGAGCTTACTACTGGCATCCTCTATAGGGAACTTATAGTCATAGGTGAGCTCCTCACCCCGATAGATCTTCCTTAGAGCAAAGATGACAATGTGCTTCTGGCCTTCTACATTGATGACACGGGAGTAGCAGTTTGGCTCACAAGAGTGGTTGATGAATCGTGCCGCATTGCCATGCATGGTCGCATCCACAACGTCAAAGTCATCAATGCGGAACATGTAGCAGCCAATACCCTGCACATGAGAAGGGAAAAGTTGCTTTTAGTCTAGAGGCAGTACAGGTATTTACATTAGGGTTACGTACTAAGTAGAGTTAGAAACACTGCTTTGAAACAGTGGACCAGACAATACAAAAATATATATAAAAAAATCACCTTGCTGTCATAGTACTTTTCCCTCTTGTCAGTGAGCACGGATCGAATAACGTTGCCGGCATATTCAATAACCATTTCCCCCGCGTCAATGTTCCTTTTGCAGAACAGACCACGGCCATGGATAGCAGATCTGCAGAAAAATATTACAGAGCGTGAGGTTGGTAGGAGGTTGCTGTCACCAACATTAAACACATTTTTGGCAACAATATTTAAGGACTGCAACATTATTTTAATATCAGCTGGCTAATGTGCCTTTACTAAAATGGTGGTAGAATGTCACATTCACTGTCACACACTTTGTTCGGGGAATTCCCGCAACAGGAAATATAACCAAGTTATAAACAATTCAGCCTACTGCCTAGACAAAGATGAAGAAGGACTGAATCAGCCTGACCTTCCCCTCCTTTACGCCACAATCATTCAAATAAAAAGTGATACATTTCCCTGTCAGACAGCTTATCACTAAGGCCATTGCTGATGCTGTATTGTACTGAGATTTAATTTCAACTTGGGGCTCACATCATCATGTTTTTCAATGTCCTTTTAACTGCTTTTATGTATGCTTGACAATAGAAAACAATAGCTGTGTTAAGCGACGCTGAAGTGTCCGGGTGCTGCATGTGTATATATAAATAAATGAATATAGCGCTAACCTGTACACCCCCACAGCCTCTTTAGAAGTTCTTTCTAAATGTCTGAAGCGCATTGCCATTGGCAACTCCAAACTGGTGGCACGCCTACAGGAAGGAAAGGAAATAAAGGAATAAAATAACATCATAAATCGACAATCCCTAAAAAAACATTTTCGTTCATCTTAAGCTAAGGCTTAAAAAGTGATAAGTGAAAAAGTGAAAAAAGGTATGCAGTTCTATACAATTTTTGTTACATAGATATTGCAGTGAAAAGATGACAGGATACTATGTTGACCAAAAACACTGGGATTTAAATCTTTTTAACTAGTATAGTGAGTCACAGTTTATTACATGAACAGGAAGAAGTGATATATGTGCCAACTCAGATAACAAAGTTCCCACAAGGGTCCGACCTGGTGGATTTCAGGGGGACCTCATCCTCCTCATCATCATAAGACCCTATGTCAGGTAACTGTCTGTGCTGAGATGCTAAAAAGTTGAACATGTCAAAGGTCGACTTCCTGCAAAAGGGAGAAACAAGATATGATGGATAGCTCTTGAAAGTGGACAAACAGACATCAGAAACAGGTCAGGATAAGTATGCACGATAAGAAACCAGTGTTCCATAATTTAATTAAATTCCAGGCAAACACGACGATGACACTTCTTCCACTGAAGTTTCAACCCACTCAACAACGAACCCACAATGTTGATCAACTGAACAGGATTTGGCTACTGAAATGAGCACATAATTCTACACACAAGATATTCTTGTAAACACTGCCGTGAAAAGGTATTAGGGATGCACCGATGTATCGGCTGTACATCGGTATCGACCGCTGTTGACCTTGTTGACTGCCATCGGCCTATCTGCATTCGTCGTTGGCAGAGGCCAATTTTAATGTCGCATCAATTTGTGTGCTAAATGTTGCCACGCGCATGTTTGTTTGTTTTCAAATAAGAGGGAAAGAAAATGTCAGCTGTGTGGTAATATTTCAGAGTATGCTTTAAATATTGAAGGTTTGTGCTCAAATGGAATTTCGGTAGCCGGTCAAACGGTATTAACGTCAAGCAAAGTTAGTCAGAACTCAGAGCAGCATCACTGTGGTGGCATCGTTTTTGTGTGTGAAATTTTCACACGCTGGACTTTGTTTTACACCTCACCCTCTTCGATTTGAAGTTCACATCCCGCATACGCCTCAATAATTTAAGTGTCACCCTTATGCGCCCTGCATAAGTTGGCAGACAGATAGCGCCATTTCCAATAACCACACTGAAGAGGGACTGCTCAACTCCGTTTATTGAGTCATTGGAGGTAGGTTAAAACTGAAAAAGCATGTGTACTTTTAATACACTAATCAACACAACGTAAATCAGGCAGAGATCGTCTTTAGCTCTAACGACAATCTAGCGCAGCAATGTGACAACGTGCTTCTTAAAGGCAAAGACCGCAAACTGTTCAATTAATGTTTATTTTGAATCTCTAGATCGATTAAATTCTTAATGAAGATTAACATCCCTATTCAAAACAGTTCAATTTCTTTTATGCAGATTTCTTTGTTTCCCTGGCACAAAAGGGGGAATAAATGACAAAAACATAATAGGCCTAAAAACACCGGTATCGGCTATCGACCAAATTGTTATTTTAAACATCGACATCGGTATATGCCCAGATTTTCATGATCGGTGCATCCCTAAAAGGTATATCCTATAAAAAAATGTGGGTGAAATAATTTGGTATATCAATCTGTCAATGTCAAAATAAATTGTAGCAATATTTCAAGCACATTCCTATTGTTTGGGGTGATGTCTCACTGACCTGAGGTAAAGCTCTGAGCGGGCACAGCCACTGGGGTTGACAGGCAGGTCTTCTTCCTGGGTGAACTGTTTGAAGAAGCGGAAGGAGTGGCGCTGGCAGCGACGAGCCCCTTGGAGCTGTTCCACCAGGAAGACCACAGCGTCTTGGACCAGGCCGAGCATACGGGCCCCAGTCATGCCGGAGAACGTCAGCTGTCTCAGTTTTGCTATTGCCCGTGCCTCCTGCACCCCCTCTATCACCGCCTTCCAGGCCACTGTTTTAGTGCAGAAGAAATCAGACATGGGACACAGAAAATAGGGGGGAAATTGAAAAGGTATAAATGTGTGTTATTTATTTTATGAAATGGTGAGTGTTTTAGTATTACAAAGATGTCGTCTGCTAAATAATTACAGACTGCAGATGTTATTCGTGCACTGCTGATACACCCCACCTTCTATGCTGTCAGCCTCCACACTGAAGCCATCATCACTAGTGATCTGGAAGAGCAGATGAGGCTGGTCCTTGCTCAGAGGGAACTCCTCATCTTCATCAGACTGTGGTGGTTCTTCTTCTGAGCTGGATGCAGCACCTGAAAAATAAAATGATTTGATTGTTAAAAAAAAAAAGAAACATTTAACCTAAATAGAAGGCATGCCTTAAAAAATTCCCTGAATGTCTTCAGCCTGTGACTTGCTAATATCACAATTTTGCCGCCATGTGTAGAATGGGAATATAAATGAAAGTAGAAAAAAAAAAGACAAATACCTGAGTACTTGTTCCAGTCAGCGAGTGTGCTGTGTCCCACTGCATCCCAGGCTTGTTGTTTATTGACGTCAGCCGCATCTCTAGACAGTGAGAAACGGTCCCAAGGCCCTGACCTATGAAAGAGTGGGAAACAATTTAACCAACCACCGTTTACCTACTGCAAAACGTATAAGCCACACACCATAAGAGATAGACATATTACACAGGGAGAAGAATGCCAATATATGAGAACGTAATAAAACTAAAATGAAAAAAAAAAAGGTTATTTCAGGTTTTTTTTTCTTAGTCACTACAGTGTATTTTAGATGATTGACTTGAATGTAGGAGTAAAACCAACATCCTAATATGGCTCATCTTTCCACACTGGAAACATTGATCTCAGCATGATATATGCAAAGCTAACGTGTTAAAAAAACAACTAAAAGTAAAACGTTTCTCTCAGAAAATCTCACCTTGACCCATCGGAGTCGCTAAGATGCTCTTCTTTCAGCTTGTCTAGGTCCAACACTCCTTTCACAGTAGGCGCTTTGATGCGAACCCCACCTGCTGGCCTGCTGGGAATTGGAAGGCTTCCTTTGACACGCTCATCTTGCTCACAGATGGGCTCTGGTGTCAGGAAGTCTACCTTTGATTTCTTTGGGACAACGCGATCTGAAAGGGAGGACACTCTCTTCATTCGAACATGTGTGCGAGGACGAGATGGCAAGGCAAGGGGCGCAGGCTCAGGTTCAATGAGTAGGCCAGGGGGTAGGACCAGTGTGGAAGGACTGAGCGTTCTAGGTCCACTCCGCTTGGGGGTGTAGTTGCTGGCCATGGCTTGGTTTATGATAGCCTGAGCACTCTCAGCAGGAGTCAAGGGTGGATTGTCAGCCAAGGTAACAGGTAGATCAATGGTCTTAGACAACTTAGACTTCCTGGACGTGGAGGGGTCCTTCTTCTTTCTAGGCGTCTTCATCCCTGGTATATCTCCAGTGGCTCTTGCATTTTTCCTTGGCTTCTTGATCTTACCAGATGCCATTGAACCATTGTTATGGGTGAGTAGCTGAGTAATGGTCGCTGGATTCTGAACTACAGGAGCTGCCATTCGAGGTGCATGCGTAGCCATGGCAGCCCCTGGGGCTGAAGTGCTCATGTTGCCTGCTGCTGCTAGTGTGGCTGACAGGGCATTGCTTTGAAGGAGGCTGGCTATTTGTGAGACACAGTTATAAGAAGGAGAGTTGGTACTAGGCAGCTGGAAAGTGTTGCTCTCTGGGTTCTTCACAAAGATTTGACCAAGGCGGTTAACTAACAAAACATGCGGTGTAGGATCCACGTTGGGACCTCCAACCTCCTTGACAGTTAAAATGGCATGGCCAGGTAAAGCTTGGGGCAACATGGGCTGCTGAGCCTCTAAAGCTGGCCTGGGGGTTGCAAAGTTGATGGAGATCGTGTGCCCTGGTGTAGCTTCCTTTTGCAAAGGGGAGGAGCTATAACCGTTTATCATCACTGGAGTTGATGTAGTTTGAAGCGAAGTGAGCACTGAATGGGCCTGAGTCGACAAGCCAGAAGTTAGAGAGGAGGGGGAGGAGGATACGATGGTAATAGCCGTCGATCCAACGGGCTGTGTTTGTGTGGAGAACATGGGCAAAGAGACTGTTCCATAAGTTACCGGGAGAGTGCCGCTGGATGTAGCAGACAACATTGGATCAGCTTGAGGAACCACATGTAATGGCATTGGTGTGGGTTGAGACAGGTCTGCAAATTTGGTACGGAAAGCCTCCATGGTGGGTAAGATTGCCCCGCTTGGGGAGGATGCCACTGGCTGTAAGGTGATGCTATTAAGTGCAGCCTGGTTGAAGCCAGTCAAGGAAGGATTTAGCAGCAAGGGGTCAGCAGTACCTTGACTGGGGTTAGGCAAGTCTGTGGACATGAGAGAGGAGGGCTGAAGGAGATCTAACAAAGTGCTTTGACTATTGTTAGCAGAGTCTGTGAGTATATATGCGGGGTCACCAGCATTGTCTGTTAAGTGGTTCATGTACATGGCAGCTCCATCGGTGGCCTGTACTAAGTTACTACTGTCAGACTCCAGGAATAGGGCTTTGGGTACATTCGGCTGCTCGGTCTCCATGGCAGTGCCATCAAGAACAGGAAGGACCTCCGTGAAGCAAGTACTAGGAGAGGGAGGATCACAGCTTTCAAGGACCAACGGTGCTGAGGAGGGAAAGTCTAATATTGAGCCCTGGAATAAATCCCCTGGATATGTGGTTTTAGGCAGCTTGGCAATGTTGGGAAGAGCATCTTGAAGAGGTGCAGTAAGCACTGTCTCTTGGGGGCGCACTTGTGGCTCTACAGCAGGGAGTGAGTTTGCCTCTTTGGGAGGGGAAATTGTGCGCAACGTTGGAACGGCAAGGATTAAGTTGGCCCCAGCTGCTTGCCTTACATCAATGGCTTTAGACTCAACTGGGGACAAGCTGCATGGAGAGACCTGGCTAGCAGAGGGCATCGCTGTGGTTGACGGTTGAACCACCTTGTCCGGGGCTGAGATGAGACTCTGAGACTTCACATCGTTACTCGAGTTTTCAGATTTCGGAGGCACATCAAGGCTTTGGGCTGGGTTCTTAGCTTGACTCTTCAGTTTTTGAGTTGCATCATTTGGAGCCAGGCTTGCATCGCTTTCTGTTCCATCATCAACACCGTCCAACTGAGGGATTGACCTGGAGGAAGGAGAAGTGGACTGATGGGTCTGTTCTCTAGAGCCAGAGCGACTGACTACAGTGCGAGAGAAATCAAAGTAGTGCTCCATGTCTTCATCCGAGGAGGTGTTGCTCCAGTCCTGCCGAGCTGAGGCGGCAGACCGGGGTAATGTTGCAACGCGAGACTTCCTTTTGCGTACCTCTGGGGCCCTGCTCCAGAACTCCTCCTGGTTCTCCTCACCCTCCACTACTATCTGCCCCCCACAGTTCATGGCAACTCCCTCGTTCAGGAGCGTCTCCTCTATCTCCAGCTCGTTTTTTAGCTCAGACCCCATGTCAGAGTCCCCACGGAACTGAACAACAGAGTCCCGCAGAGGGGAGTTACCATTTGCTGCAGACACTTCTTCCGGCTCTGGAGAAGCCAAGAAGTTGTGTGGCACCTCCACTGAATCTGTCTGGCTTAGGTCAAATAGCAAGCGAGGTCTAGGGGAAGGCTGGAGGGTTGGGGAGAGCGGCAAGCTTGGAGAAGGGAATCCTACCACACCTTCTTGCCAGGGAGGATGGGAAAATAGTCCTGAGGTAGAGTGGGCCATTAAATTCCCAGGGCATCTGGCATTGGAAGCACTTCGACTTCCAGCAGGGCGGACTGAGTGAGAGGTCAGCAGGTTATCAGTAGCACCAAGCGGGAAGAGTGGGGAGGTGGGCAGGGATGTTTTCCCTGCGCGGAGCGTGATTGGTCCAGCAGGGGGTCCCAAAAGAGGGGGCGGGATGTGCCGACGGGGCCTACGTGTCTCCTCAAAATCACTTATAGTGAGGATGTGGTGGGGTTTGGACTGGGGAGCTCCTACGGAGAAGACACAAAGATATAACAATGAGTCATTTTCTACCAAAATATTTCTGTTTTACAGGTAAAGTAATGTCTCTGTGCAAGTTACCTGGTGATGGGAGAGGTCGGAACATTCCTCCCGCTGGTCTGCGGATCTTTGGTCGTGCCCCGTGCTCAAGCTTGGTCAATGGAACTTTAGGACCAGATGTTACCTCAGCTGGGAGTTTGGATTGAGCCGTGTCAATGTCTTGGACTTCAGATTCTAGAGAATAATCATGTATGAAATAGATCAGTGTATCTAAAGGGTTACCCTCAAGAGATAGACTAAACAGTCTCGGGTTAAATCGATATTCACTTGGACAAACACTCACCTGAATGAGGACCAGGGCTGTGAGCAGTGGTGCAATTTTCTCCTTGGCCAGGCATCTCCTCCACAGGCTTCTCTGGGACCAACGGCCGAACTTCTCGGATCCTACACGTGTATTTGCAGCGCCGCAATGGGTTAACTGTGCTCCAGTACCAGCGTGAACACCTGCAAAAAAAACAAAAGAAAGCGTTAAATATGGGTCGGATAAACTTATATGTAATTGTTAATTACATACAAGTCCAGGTTGTAAACATAAATTGTCTGCTACTCACTGGAAGCCCACGGGAAACAGTTTTCCTTTACTGGCAGAGAGCTCTGTAAGCATACCGAGCTTGTCAATCTGTAAGGAGCCTTAAACAAGAAGGGGAAAATAAGGTTAAAAAGTGTAAACTTGTAAATTTCAGACAATTTAAGCAAAAATAAGATAGTGGCTGAATACATACCAATCATTAAGTTAATAGACTCCGGCTCCAGTCCAGTCAAGAACTTCCTGCGAAGACTGATCCCCTCAAAATCCACATAAACTCTTCGGTTAACCTCAAACCCTTGGCCAGTGATCATCTAAAAGGGATAAACAACAGCTATTTTGAAAAGAAAAAAATTCATAACATGGAGGGCTTGAACAAATAAACAGAATGGCATAATGGGCCACAGCTGGGGGTGGGGGGTCTTTACCCTGCCACTGATGAGGCTTCTGTGTTTGTGGCAGTAAACCTTCTTGTCATCTTGGAATACACAGTGGCGAGAGCGGGCACACATGAAGTGGTAATTGCTCTGGCAGGATGTGAGGCAGCAGCCCACAGTGGCTCCTGTCTGGTTACAGCTCTCGCATCGCTAAGGAGACACAGGACAGGTCATCAGTCACAGACAGTAAGAAGCTGTTTGCAGGTGTAGATAATGTGTGTAGGGTTGATCGGCTGACTACGGACATGGATGCAAACTGACTGAGAAACTATGGAAATATTAGTGATGAATATGACTGACCATGAAGCGGCCCCTGGCAGCAGCACTGTGTACATGCAGCAGAGCGCCAAAGTCCTCTTCAAATACTTCAGCTGACCACAAACAGCAGTTCACGTGGGCCCACTCATTCTGACCAAGGTATAACAACCTACCAGCTTCCTAGAAGAATAGAACAAAAAGAACAGTGATCAGTTCATTGCTGATAGGAAGTTCTATTTACTGTCACATTTAGGCCTACTTGTGAGCTCACAAATAGCTGTCAAGCTAGCCAACAAAAAATGGCGACTTATCTTCACCAAGTGCAAATCAACCTTCTGTTTCATAAAATGAGCAAATACTTCAATCATGTTGTTGGATTTTAGCCATGGAAACTGAAATGAAAATGAGCAACCTACTCAAAACTTCTTGCGAACACAGTCGAGTCACTGTTTGTAAGATAGTATGTGTTCCAAGTAGATTGGCATATTGAAGCCAAAAGCGGCATATTTGAAAGGACCAAATGTTGAGGCTAAACATGTAAATGGTTTCAACAGGAAACCGCAAGAAAACAATTTATGTACCAAAGCTTACTTGCTTAACTTTTACAAATATGCAATTTTTTTGGGCTATCTTTTGGTACAGGATATCATGTTCCCATGGTCTCAAAACGAATACCTACATTGGGCTTTGCGTCTCCATACTTTTGGCACAGTAAGCACTGCCTTTCATCGTCCTTAGACCAGCCTGTGTCCAGATCCGCCTTCGAAAGACGTCCTTTTTTCCCTAAAAACGTTTGGTGGAAAAATATCAGCTCATTGACCATTAGCTTGCTTTTGCTTTGTTCATTGTTCAACTCGATTGAATGTGTAACCTTTGTATTTTAGCCTCATGGCCTTGCTGATCCTGTAGTGGTTTCTGCCCGTTGGTTCACTGGACAGAGGGGTGGCAACCTCTTCCTGTTTCACTTCCAAGGGTTGCAAACTGTCCCCCTGCAGGAGTCCCAACGGAGCCCTGGACCTGTGCTCTTGTCTCTCACACCACTGGGCATAGACATGTTCTGTGGTGGGCGGCTGGATGGCATGGGATAGCATTCCACTGGAAGAATGGAGGACATGATATTGGATTTAACAGAACGAGGAATGAATGGAGAAAATCACCTGTCAAGGGACATGTTCGACTCTTTTATTAAGGCACAGTTAGGATATATAACTGGACCTTTCTGCAAAACTAACTCTCATAGCTTTCCCTTAATTTCATTTGCCTTCGTTATTACACTCTGTAGTCAGCCTCTCAGGGTCTGAGGGCATGGGTCCTGTCCTGCTATTAAAACTCAAAACACAAAGACTTCAAATTAACTTACATTAACAAATATTTGTGTGAATGTGTCCGAACAAAACATTTGTGAACACACCATCATATTTATAAACAATGGAATAAATCTATGAATCTGCTTTTGCTAATTTGTGTATTGTTTCACACCTGATAAACATAAAATACGAAATATTTGTGTGTGCGCATTGAAAAACACATTTGTGAAACAAGTCATATATATGTACCGAAATACATTTGTGAACAGTTAGTTGTGCATTCATTTGTGAATGTTGACAGTAATCTAATTCCATAAAAACCACACATTATATATTAAATATATAATCAAAGCTTTACGACAGTGTTAAGTAGATATGAGGAAGATTCACTATTGTTTTTGATGAAACGACTATTCCAATTATATTAAATGGTACATTCAGGCCACGAAGCAAAGCCATAACTTACATGGGAAAATCTTTGGTGCGAGGGTCCCAAACCTTTGGATCCTGGCTGTTAAACCAATTGAAAACTTCCTCCAGGAGCTGCAGGGACAAATGACAGCCAAATAATAGGATTCATGGTAAGACAACTGCGTCCCATAGCCTTTTGTTAATAGATTAATAATGGTTAATAATGGATAAACGAACAATACTTGATTAATTTATTTAATGACAATAACTTGTGCAAGGTGCAAATATTTTACTGCCCAGCATCTACAAATAAATATATATATATATATATATTTTTTTTTAACAAAGGACAGTATTCTAAATTGAAGGGCATTTGACCCTGAACAGTTCTTATGCTGCACAATTGTATCATACTGTATTTCTATAACTCTAATGCCCTGTCCCATTCCCTGTTCACATCTTCTTTAATAAGAGTTTAGATAAATGCTGGTAGTAATACCTTTAAGTAGTATGAGCGAGCAAGGGCAGTAGGCCTCTCTTCTTCAGAGAGACCTTCCTCCTGCTCAAGCCTCTTCCGAACCACCTGAACCACATCCTCATGGAAGGATTTCTGATTAGATGGAAAAAATTTCATCCTAAAACAATGCAGTGTAGCAAGCAGACATGCTTTGAAATTCTGTTGTGATTGTTGTGTCGACATTGTCGTGTGGTGCTTTCTGATGAGGCATTCGTCTGCTTCCTCAGTCACAATTACACATGGTATACAATACAACAGCGCTTGAGGTAATGTTCTCAAGAAACAAACCAGAGTCGTGTAAAGGCCCTCGTCAAACTTCTTGCCCACAGCTCGGAGGTCACAGGCTGGGCGGCTATCAACTCCACTGTCCGGGTCAGTTCGGGATTCACACTATAAAACAGAATACAGGTATTCAAAGGATTGGCAGTCTGAACTTCAGCTTTGAATATATACCATGTATTTGTGGGTGACTGTTTTTATTTATACACATATAAAGACTTGTACCTGTGAGCATGTGACAAGGTGCTGGGTGAGGGTGGAGGACAGCAGACACGCCAGAACCTTCTCCACTCCGGCCCTGAGCTCAATGTAAAGCAGCTCTCTCCAAGCACTGGGCTGTGTCTGACTACAGGGCCGGCATGAGTACACAACACTCTCTGGAAGACTAGACAGGATCTCATAAAGGTCATCTGTGGGGTTCAGGGCAGAGAAGCAGACTGTAAGGAGAAAAACAACCAGCTGTATTCTGCTTTTATAGCAGATGTGGGTGGAAAGTCCCGACACACAGGTCAGCTGTTGAAAAAGTCATAACATCAGTGGAGTCACTGTCACAAGCAGAACTGAAAGAGCATTGGGTTCAAGTCACAAAAGTCTAAGGAACTAAGGAACAAGCTTGTTGTCAACAAAATTGATGTCGAAAACACTGGTCGCTAAGTGTTTTTTTATTTAGCCAACAAGTACATTGATATCATTTTTATCATAATTTTTGTCATCGTGTCATTGATTTAAACTAAATCGGACTATATTTAAAGGACAGACTGGAAATAAATTGCAACTTAGTAAGACAGTGAGTCTCCTGTTCATTGGAAACTCGTGTGTGCTGATTCACTCCATGCACTGCTGTCTGTCACTATGGTTTAAAGCAAAAATAGATGTACAACAACAGATAATTACCTGTCAAGTCCTCACACTTAGCATGCACCCAATGGTTACATGTGCCACACTGCATCATCTGACTGTCATAGTCGTTATCCTCATAGCACTTGAAACAGATTGGACAGTAGTTTCCTTTAGAGAAGTAAAAATAGGAATAGAGAATTAACCACAGTCAGACCACAAAAACATTTAAAAGAATGTCAAGTCTCCCTGGGGTCTGAAAAATCAATGCTAAGCAGTCCTCTCACCTTGGTCAAAAAGAATCGTGCAGTCTGGACAAAGTCCTTTATCGTAGTTCCATTCAGTGTCCCAACTCCTACCTGGTGTGACCCCACAGCTTTTACACCTGATGCAGGTCATACACACCTGCAAAGAGGCCAGCACAGCAGCATAAGCAGACAAGAAAAACATGTATAGTAACTCATTGATGGGAGGTAAATATACCTTACAAAACTGAAATTAACATACCCAGGATTTTCTCTTCTTACAAGATTTCGGATAGTTTGGACCCAAGCAAGCAGGATGATAACAGTTCTGACAACGCTCACATTCCAATAAAGGCTGAAGGGGGACAAATGCATTTAACATTGTAGCCATTAAAGAATAATGTTAGAAAAAAACAAATCACATTGAAGCTGATTGTCAATATTCCCAAGATAACACATGGCTGTACCTTTGAGTGTTTGTTTTTCCTGCCACACACATGACATAACTTGCAGCGACGACAGCACCAGTTCTCCTTGTTCTCCTCAGAGGGGCGGTCTCCCGGCTCAAGGCAAAACCGGTGGAAGGGCTCACAGCACACTTGGCAATACAACATCTGCCGAAAGAGTCAATCAAATCACACCACACTTAGTTATAACATTAACCACTGGACAATGAAAGTAAAATATAAAACAAAGCAGTATGCCACCCTTGCCTCTTGTTGTCCTTTGCTGGCACACAGTAGGCAAACACAGGGGGGCATGAGAGGCACAGAGGTCAGAATACTCAGACCTCCCATCATCCACACGTTCTCGGGTGAACAGTCTTCCTGTGAGGAGGACATCCCAACACAACAGGTTCAATTTGACACAGTTTACTAAAGGGATAGGGTTTACTGAGAGCACTGGGCATACAAAACTCACTACGGTTAGAAGTATTATGAAATGTTGTACTAAAAATTACAACAACTCTGACATCTAGTGGACAAAAAGAGAAAATGCTCATGGCTCTTGCTAACCTAAATGTAATCACTAGACTCGCAGTGGTTCTCAACCCAGTCCTCAAGGACCCCCAGCCATGCCAGGGATTGGACCTTCCTTAATGCCAACACATCTGGTGCAATTACTCAAGGCCTTGCTGTATGAGACTAATTACACCAGGTGTGTTAGAAACTGGAAAGATTAAATACCTGGAATGGGTGGGGGTCCTTGAGGACTGGGTTGAGAACCACTGCGAGCAATACATAAAAGTCAAGACTACCTTTTCTGCGGCAAAATTTAATTTGTGATGTGCACGTTCGGGTACACAAAATGGGGTTTTGAGTGTTTTACTGTTGTTCCCCCATGTTCAAAGGTAATGCTAACATCCTCACTAGACAATAACATGAGCTGGGTTCCAATTGTACCTTGAAGTCAACTCTGATCTTGTGGGTGGGTTCAGAAGGTTCTCTGTCCCTCTGATCAAATCCATTCGCCAAGGCAGCTAGCACACTGGGAGGAGTCTGCTCTAAAGTACCCTGAGGGGCAAAACAAAAAAGGTCATCATTTTCAATTTATCATAAGTTCCTGATCTTGAAGGTGTATTGTCTCTGCAGCATCATAACAGAGGTCCGTCTTGGGAGCGGTGTTAAGAGGTGATGACTTCTAGTCCTAATGGCCTTATTACAAACAATGTGAATAATGTAATGCAACAATGTAAACGTTTTATGGTTGCAATTGCGCCCTTGCAGGCAGAATAAGCAGAGTTTGTTTTGCAATTTATATATATATATATATATATATATATATATATATATATATATATATATTTTAACATATAAGCGTTGTTGCCATATTGTTTTATAGCGGTCCCCCACGATTATGT
>JAVQIZ010154012.1:0-18420 GCA_036023535.2 Galaxias brevipinnis | reverse complement strand
AGTTCCACACAATCACACACAACCAAGTAACACGAAGGACAATACACAACACAGCTTACGAGGAGAACGAGCACTAGCACAGAATACAAACAACTCTCAGAACACTAAAGGACACGTCTCCTTCCTGACCACAGCTGTGCTCGCCCTCCCCGGAGGAAATTGGCTGAAGAGTTTTTAAAAAGACGGACAAAGCGGTCAATAGGGAGCGGTCAATAGGGTGCGGCCACCTGCAGGTAGGAAGGATAATGAAGGGGAAAAGGAATGGAACACAACACAATGCATACACACAGAATAATACAATACGGACACAGAACACAGTGGGGGACATAACAGTTTGCTAACAGTAAAGCGCTACAGCGAGGTCAAAGTTGGCCATATGACGTTTATGGTTTCTGACTACTTCGGTTGGCGACACTGAAGTAACAACTTGTAAAATTTAAAAACCTTTTTTCGACACTAAAACTGTCACTTCTAGAAAAACTGATAATTTATTAATTTGTTTTTATTACTAAACGTTTACCAAATAATAAAAAATCTTACAAATTGACTGTCTGATTAAAAAAAATATGAAAACGCGTTTGTCCTGTCAATCAATGGCTGAATCGTGTATCGCTTTAAATATTGCTGCCACAAGGAATTGTGGGGTGGCATATGCTTCTTTCCTTTCCTAAAGGATGGTCCAGTGTATCCTATGCTAAAGTACACAAGTTAGGAAGCATTGAAGCACCTTTCCTTAGCACTTAAGAGAATTCGAACAGTGCTTATCATGGCTGTCACTTTGATACTTCCGGGCCATTTCACTCAGTTAGGAACCTTCCTAAGCAAACTAAAGAATTCGACCGAAGCCCCAGTGTGAACCACTCCGTTTTAGAGCGTTTACAATCAGACGTTCGGATTCTTTTGCCATTTACATCCAGTTGCATCGCAAATCATTGGTCTGAACTGGCGTTTAGATAGCGTGGGCCAAATATGCACACATTCGACACTCTAAACATGTGGAGTGAACACAGTAAAGGGGAACTGAATTATTAAAAAAAATTGAAATTCATACCGTCTGCTGTATGCAGGCAGAACTGAAACATGAAAAGTAATGAAGTTTTTGTAATGCCATCATATGTTAGTATTTTGAAAGTTGTTGTGTTATGATTATGTTTCTTATAGAAAGAAAACATGTGCTTGTATTTTGACAAAATGATTTGATATTGAGTCTGGTTTGCTCGGTTTTGACAGAGTTGGTGTATATAGACAAAGTTATTTTGCATTTTGAAAAGTAGAGTCTGTATTTAATTAGTTTTTCACAATTGTTATGTGAAACTACAGATTTTGGGAGCCTCACTTTTTTTTTACCAGTGGCTTTGTAGGAGTTGTACTACAAAATGTCTCGGTCAGACAGGTGTAACAATTATTTATTTGGATCAAAAAGTGCAGTCCCAGCATGTTTAAAGCAACACAGAAGAAAGGCAACTATTTCCAAATATAGTCCACTACACATACAATTGTTTACACGCTAAAATTGGAACTTGAAACGCAATCACTGAAACATGAGAGAGTCATGTACCAAATCCCTAAACCAAGTCTTCAAAATTGCAAGCACAATTTCTGCTTTACACTCAGTTTTCAATTCTAAATCACACTTTTTACAAAACACTTCACACTAGTTGCTTAATTCTTCACTTAGAAATCAGAGCTTTAGCACTATAAAAAGGCCATGGATAAGCTATTTATTTATTTATTTATTTATTTATTTATTTAATAGAAAACCCTTAATCTTACTGAATGTTTTTCCTGGTTTTCTCCAGTTGTGTATGTAAAGTGTTACATGCAAAACACAAGTGTTCCAAAATACTGCATTTTGGAAATACATGTAAATCAAAATGTTTTTGTAACTGTATTGCATTTGTGTGTATTTATATATATATTTGAGTAGACATACATTACTGGGTAGTGTAACACTGAAAATGCAAAAGGCATAAACCCAATGACAAGATATTCATAGTAGTGTTTTGTGTTGAGCACATCAGTGTGTTGGTTGGTAGAAAGGTCTATTCATATGAAACATTTTGGTAAGAGATCAAACAGTTTTAAATGCAGTGTTTGCTTTTGCTAAAGATTTGTAGCTGTTTGTGTTTAGAGTTTTGAGAAAATGAGCCAGTCAGAAAACGTGTGTAAACAATTGTGGAAAAAATAACAAAATGTGGTTGAGCAGAAAATTTACTATTTGGCTAATTGTGTGATGTATGTGTTGCTGTGTTAAGAGTCTTGAAAAAATATGCTAAGTATAGGTCAATACTTGTTAGCGACTGTAAAAAAAACTATATATTGAGTGATATATTCGAGTCATCACAGAATTTCTTCACCAGGTGGTAGTGATTGTAGACGACATCTTGCATCATGCTCTTTGTTTGGCTATAAGCTTTAAATCAAAAAAATTGCATGATATGGTGTGTTGCACCAAGTGCCTAGTTCATGTGTATATGAACTAGTATTGGTGAAATATTTTTTTATGAAGGTACAGCACATTAATATGGATCTTACTCTCCAGCTCTACTTATACTGGTTGTTTTGTAGTTCATATGGGAAAACATAGTCCAAACCTTCCCAGACACCTTCTTGAATCTTCCGCCTGGACAAATAGAATAACCAATGTGTAGTTCATGCCACCCACAGCACAATCAGCAAAACGCACCACCCAACATTCCTTGAGCAGCATCTAGTCTATATTATAATGGTTTCCAACAACTTCCCCTATCTGACATTGCTTGAAAATAATAAGCAAATAGAAGCACAATGGAAAGAAAATTCAGGGAGACGTGACACACTGGGGATTTGTAAATGTCTTTACAACACTAAACAGGCACTGGGACTACACAACACACAGACAGATTCAATATTAGGGGAAATGGTTTAATTTGGAGACAGAGGCAAAGAAACACACCACACATGAACAAACATTTACCAAAAAAAACATCTCATCTACACACTCCACTATGGGAAGACAGAAAGTTTATACAGGTTAAAAGCAAACCCTAAACACATAATTCACCTCTAAATTAGGACAGTTACCCACACATTGTCTAAATCCTGATGACCACTGAACCATGAGGACAGCACATACTAATATTAAACTAACTACGATTTAGAGGACCCCCACCCCCCACATGGGCAAAAATATTTTGAAGTTTAGTATATGAAGTGAGGAACATGTAAAGATCAAGTAAATTATGTCAAAGAAAACATCTTTTTGAGAGAGAGAAAAAATGTTTGTCCAGAGTTTCTTGACACCACCAAGAGGCCAAACTCAAGACCTAGTCAAGGCAAGGCCACATTGAGAGGCTAGACAATTTTTCCAATATAGATTTTTTCTTTAATTTCCAATATAAAAAAGCTTCACTGGTACAAAATACATATGAACAACCAGTTGTAGAAATTGGAAAGCCTGTTTTTGTCTTTTTGTTTTTTTCAAATCCCACCCATTTCAAAAAGTTGATAAAGAGAAACTACATTATGTTTACAGATCACATCAAGATGCACCAACTTTGGCTTTTCTGAAGACAACACAAACATCTATCAAATTATTTGTAGAACATGAACAAAGTCATATTAACTATTAGACAATAAAATATCAGATAGATCTTTTGACCAAGACAATATCTAGAGATGCAAAGCTACAACACATTGTCAAAAAAGCACTTAAAAGTATGCAATAACAGAAATAAGTGGTCAGTGAGAGATACTGAGATAGAATGAACTTTGTGATGGAAGCCCCCGAAGTGAGTCTCAAGTTTCTATACTGACCAATGTGTACTGTACATTGTGCTTTTATTAAGAAACGTGTGGCAACACTTTACAATACTCTTATTCAGCTATAGTAGCTACGATAAGTTCAGTGTTGACCAGCAGTAACGCATATCAAAATAAAATCTAACTGCTAAAATGAATAGCCAAAATAAAATGGCAATTAAGCATTTTTTTTTAATTCAGGTTTTGGTTCATGCTTCCAAATTGGTATTCTTAACATATATTTGAAGGATACACAATTATGTTATTAATTTACCCACAACCTATATAATAGCCATTGGCTGTATCAAAATATTACCTCAGCTTTGTCCACTCAATGACATGGTTAGCCATTGCAAGTGTGGGGGTTATATGTCTACATAGAACTTGTTTAAATTTAGAACAACACAATTCACTTATACCAATGACACACATCAGAAGAAGACTGGCATAAATAGACACTAAAAATGCTAACTGCAGCAATCTCTAACCAAGGCCTAATAGTATCTGTGTAGGCAGTTTCTAGAAGTATATGGCACTTTGAATATTGTATTGCATTTGGATATAAAAACACACTGCAAAAAGCTCATGCCCCTATTAAAAGTGAAATTAGTGGTACCTTAGTAGTCTAGGATGTATCAACATCCATGCCAAAAAAAATTTAAAATAAAAATGTATTTCACAACAGCAATGTTTTTTTCTACCCCATAATTGTGCTCAACTCTGGCAGCTCTTTACCCAACATTTCAAGTGCTATCCTATGCTGAACTTTGTACCATTTGGGCTGATTTAAAGATATTAGATAAAGAACACAATCAAGCCAAACAGTCCAAAATAACAATTGTGCATTCTGTCTAAATCCCTCGTTTGATGAAAAAACACACAAAAGACCCTGAGTTGACAACTTTTTAGCGCCATCAGGTATGCAATTTGAGAACCCTTCTTTGGGGGGGATGTGATGTAATTGTAATGATTAGGGCTCTCTTGTCTTGCTTTAGGCTACACACGTAAAACTTAAGAGATGCATATGTTGAAAAATGGAATGCTTTTGTAAACTAACACTGTTTTAGGGCTTTTAGCAGTGTTCACATTATGGTGCTATTAGAAACATCAAGTAAAAACTCGCTAATAAATTGTGTATTTATAAACGTTTGTGTGTTGTGTGAAGAGGCCCACAGGCTGCGTTTTGTGAAAGTCATCTCTACTTCAGGGGCTCCCACAATTTCGGTCACATTAAAGTGTTCCAGACGGTTGTATGTGCATGCATATGTCTGCAAGAAATTGGGTACCGTCACAGAACCTAGAACACTGCGTGAAAGAGTTTGACACATGGGCACTTACAGCAAAAAAATAAATAAAAAAATCCTCTGGCAACTAACTTAACAGACACTGTAAATCATTATCTTTCAATATGAGGTATCCATACTAGATAAAAACATAAACATCCAATAATAAAAAAATGTCCCAAATTTTTTACAAGACTTACTGTAGGAATTTAACACAAAATCAAAATTTTTTTTTTTCCATGGAGACGAATGAGCTTATACATTTCCCAATATGCAACCATAATAAACCTTAAACTGATGCTTATGAAATAATTTGCATGTATACAATGCAGAAAAATGGAGACAGAGCATGCAATTACATCACTAAAAATTACACTTTTTAAAAGGCTGTGTTGATCAAGCAAACTGATTTTAGTCCTCTTTATAGATGTGATACATATATTGTAAGACCCTAACATAGATGACATGACAACATAATCTACAAAAATCCCAACATTGTCTTGGGTTTCTGTTTGTTAAACTTCAATAGATTCAATGGTATAAAATATAGGTAATCTAAGTGTGCATTTAAACCACAGATTGTCTATTTGTGAATCAGTTCTAAAAAAGTTGACTCGTGTAGGTAGTCATTTCTCTAGATAGAGGTAATCTACCTTTTATTGTGCCATTCATATTTTGAAAAGAAAGTAACACACTGAATATTTTTATTAATGAAAAAACAAAACAAATTTAACAGTCTCTGTGGATGTTTTTACACTGCCTGCAAAATGTAAAAACTATTACAGAGCACTGAGGGGTATTCTGATCAGACTTAAGTGTTATTCAAAAGTGGTCTATAGCGTTTGTTTTCAGAAGCCAACATATTGCTAATGGCACCAAATAGCACAGCTGAGTGCCAATCCCTGTATTTAACTTTCAAGTGAATCTAAATGAGGTAAAAAGAAAGCAACATAAAAACTAGCCAGACAAATTTAAAAAGAAAATTCCACAGGCTTTAAAACATCTGTTTAAAAAGAAGAAATTACAAGAGCACAGAATGAGCGCAGTTTTCACATTGATTTACTTGACTTCCCTCCCACCCCTCACATTTTTTTTTACATAGAAAATAAAGAAAAAGGAACGTTCATGCAGAAATCAGGTTGAGCTAAGGTCAAGGGTCAGCGGGTGGCCAGGTATTGGTCAGGCGAGCTTAGAGACATCACAGACAATGGTGGGATGATGAGGCCAGGGGTTTGGCTTGGCTTTCAACACCATGAAGACATGCTAGGCTAATGATGAGCAAACAGGCATGGAGATTTGTTCTAAAAAAGGAAGAAAACCACAAACGAGAGAGGAGAGAGAAAGTAAGTAAGTTAGAGCCACAGCACAGAGCCTTTCACCTGTGAGGCACAATCAACAAAAACAAGGTCAGTCACCACATATTGACAGTTGGGCATTTCCCTTACAAACACAAAACAATACACACATTTAGGGAAGTGACACCAGACACCAACAAATGCATGGCGGAGGCTCTGACGTGCAAACAGTGGGCTATACTTGGCACCCAAATAAATCCATCTAGAATTGGTCCCTTGAGGGAAACATGGAGGACGAATGGAATGACGAGAAGTAGTAGTTAATAGTGAGCAAGAGAGGTAGCCCAGCTTGACATGGCTCACAAGTTGTTTTTTAAAGAGCCAATGATGACTGAAGAGAGAGAGAGAGAGAGTGGAATTTAACTGAACCACTGCTGACAGACAGATGAAATGGGACAGCCCAGTACAACCAATGTCTTTTAGGACAGTGCCCTTTTAACCACTGGTCCTTAGTCAACCTGTCTATCTTAAACCTGAAGAAAATGAAATGGTATGGAATCCCACAGAATATTCCCCTTCATAATAACATGAAATACAAACACTGGCTCCAGTGATAATAATAAATAACAATATCAATAAATAAAACATCTTTAATAACTTATCACATAATTTTAATAAAAGGAATGAATGTGATTAATCAAAGAAAATAAACTGAAAAGGGTTACAATGTTAGAGCAAACAAACTCCAGTGGGTAGTGCGGTTAAGATGGGCCACCTCTCTCTCCCCCAATGAGTCTCTACTATGGTGACCGTGGCCAGAGTGTTAACTTACCCTAGCAGTGCTAACATGAGAGCTGGGAAGGGGGGGAAAGCCCCTGGGTTAAGATCAGTAGGGTTTGCTGTCATTTTTGGAGCGCTTCAACTGCACCTTCAGCCTCTTCATACCGATCTGAAAGCCATTCATGGCCTGGATGGCAGCTTGCGCTGACACTGGATTGTCATAGCTGACAAAACCTGATGCGCAAAAAGGTAGGAAAGAGTTCACATACCTAACATCGCAAACAGATATTGTATATGTGCATTAGAAATTCAACTGCTTGCATCCATACGTGTCTGACAGGTAGGGCTTGCATACCAAAGCACTTGCTCAGATTGGTCTGTTTGTCAATGAAGACTTTGGCCGAGACCACATTTCCGAAAGGCATGAACATCTGCAGGACGTCCTGGTCCCCAAATTCCTGGGGCAGGTGGTAGATGAAAAGGTTGGCACCCTCTGGCCCTGCAGGGAAGAAAAGGGAGAATACTACATGTCAATGTACTGAAACAAAAACATTCTTAAAATCATTGAATGCTAATAAGATTCTGAAAAAAAACTTAAATCATGATCATCACTTCTTATATTGCCAGTAATTTGACTTAATTTTAGAAAGAATTAGTTGGATTACTTAGATAAATTACCTTGCAATGTCATTTGAAGGATTCCAGTGCAAACTATATTCCAAAAATGATCAGACTGAAATCAAAAGCAGGCTATGGCTTTTGGGTGGTGATGTGGTTTTGTTAATTTATTCAGAATCCCCCGGGTGACATCAAGACGATTTGTCCAAGTGATCCTAGTGCAGCAGGGCACAGTTCCTACCTTGGCCCTGTGGGTGTGTGTGCTTACCCTCCTTCTGGCTCCCAGCAGCACTCTGCTGCAAAAGGGACTGGCTGTAGAGGGAGGGAAGGGCAGAGGCTGTGTACTGCTGCATCCCTGAGTAGGCCTGGGTAAGGGCGTCCATGGAGCCTGAGCCATTGGCCATGGATGCACCCAGGCCCCCGTTCATGCCCCCCATACCTGACAGCAGGAGATAAGTTAGACTAAACCTAGTCTTTCCAAGGTGGTCACAAAATCAAAGAGGCTACAGCAGGAGATCACAAAAGTCCATTGTGGTAACTAAAGCCTCTCACACTTTCAGTATTTCTAAAATAATTATTAGTCCCTGGAGGCAGTCTTTAATAATTTGTCTTCCTAGCTGTTCAAAGAAAAGCTCCCATACCACTCATATTGCCAGTAAGGGCGTTGAGATTATTTAGGCCCATAGAGGCACCAGTGAGGCCTTGCAGGGTTCCCAGGGAGGCCAGAGTGTTCATGGCTGCACTGGAACCTGTTGAACCTAATGCCGGGAATAAGGGAACACAGAGTCAGAGAAAAGAATTGCTACTTGGGGCATATCACTGATCCAGCTCAAAATGCAATGGAGTGTTCTGGTTAGCACAAGGCAGTCTAGGGTAAACTAACCTGCTCTCTTAAGGAGGAGACAGATTATCACTGAAGCACCATATACATTAGACCAGGACAGCTGAGGCCAATATCTCTCTTTACAGACAAAAGGGAATTGAGGGAGAGGGGGCCCTCGTAAACATTTTTACTAAAGTGATAAGCTTGCAAAAATCTAAGAGGGATATAGGGTAAGTTGTTAAGCAAATGGAACTAATGGTGGCTTTGCACAGTGATAAGGCGCATGCAAAGGGCTAAGTAACCTGAGCTGGCCAGCGCTCCCAGGGCTCCGTTGGCAGACAGGGCGGAGGAGGGGTTGCCTGAGCCCTGGGCTGCAGCTGCGGCAGCAGCTAGTGTGGCTAGGTTTTGCAGCTGCAAGGGGTTCACACCTGACAGGACAGGAAACATATAGTTCAACAAAGGGGATATATATTTTGCGATGGAGTTTCTTAGGAGATGCAAGTTTCTAGCACATTCTACACAAACAGTTTATCATGGTTATATGTTGACCTTCACACACACAAGAACCAAGACATTTTGCGATAGTTAACGTATACACAGATCAGCCAAAACATTAAAACCACCTGCCTAATATTGTGTAGGTCCCTCTTGTGCTGCCAAAAAAGCTCTGACCCATCGAGGCATGGACTCCACAAGACCTCTGAAGGTATCCTGTTTTATCTGACACCAAAACATTAGCAGCAGATCCTTTAAGTCCTGGAAGTTGCGAGGTGGGGCCTGCAAGGATCGGACTTGTTCCAGCACATTCCACAGATGCTCAATTGGATTGAGATCTGGGGAATTTGGAGGCCAAGTCAACATTTTAAACTCCTTGTCATGTTCCTCAAACCATTCCTGAAAAATGTTTGCAGTGTGGAAAGGACGCATTATCCGGCTGAAAGAGGCCACTGTCATCAGGTAATACCGTTGCCATGAAAGGGTGCACTTGGTCTGCAACAATGTTTAGGTAGGTGGTAAGTGTCCAAGTAACATCCACATGAACGCCAGGACCCAAGGTTTCCCAGCAGAACATTACCCAGAGCATCACACTGCCTCCGTCGGCTTGGCTTCTTCCCACAGTGCATCCTGGTCCCATCTCCTCCCCAGGTAAACGACGCACACGCACCCGCACATCCACATGATCTAAAAGAAAACGTGATTAATCAGATCAGGCCACCTTCCATTGCTCCATGGTCCATTTCTGACGCTCACGTACCCATTGTAGGCGCTTTCGGCGGTGGACAGGGGTCAGCATGGGCACTCTTAACTGGTCTGCGGCTACGCGGCCCCATACACAGCAAGCTGCGATGCACTGTGTGCTCAGACACCACACATTAACTTTTTCAGCAACTTGTGCTACAGTAGCTCTTCCGTGAGATAGGACCAGAAGGGCTAGCCTTCGCTCCCCACGCGCATCAATGACCTTTGAACCCTCATGACCCTGTTGCCGGTTCACCGGTTGTCTTTCCTTGGATCACTTTTGGTAGGTACTAACCACTGCATACCGGGAGCACCCCACAGGACCTGCAGTTTTGGAGGTGCTCTGACCCAGTCGTCTAGCAATCACAATTTGGCCCTTGTCTAAGCCGCTCAGATCCTTAAGCTTGACCATTTGTCCTGCTTCGAACACATCAACTTCAAGAACTGACTGCTCACTTATTGCCTAATATATCCCACCCCTTGATAGGTGCCATTGTAACGAGATGATCAATTTTATTCACTTGTGGTTTTAATGTTTGGCTGATAGACAGAAAGAGACGGAGAGAGAAACTGCGTTAATGCCAAATTTGCCGGTAAAGTTTTGCCTTAGCACCACACTAGTGGTGTGACAAACTGTAGTCGATCCGTGATCTGTAAGGATCTGCAAAACCAGTGTTAAAGGTTAAATGCCACTGTTACTTTTTAAAGCAAATTCTCCCTCAATCTTAATGATGAGTTGCAATAAAATGAACTTATTAAAAGATCAAGACAGATGTGCTGTGTTTGACTCAAAAGTTAATTTAGTTTTAAAAAAGCACTGAGTTTATTTGTCATGTGAAACTGATACGAGGTAGTCAGTGAAATACAAGCGAACCCTACTAGAAAGATACAATAATATGAGGAAGAAAAGAAAAACAACAAATAACACTAATAATTAATTAAATGACACATATGTAGAATAATGTGCCACGACTGGCCAGAAAAGTCAGTGGAGCTAGTGCAGTATTGGGTGGTGGTGTTTGGAAGGGTAGCCATTAAGTTACTTATTAAACAGTCTTAGTTTGTGGGTAGAGACTAGGTATGTCACGAGAACCGATACTTTGGTACCAAGTCACTGCCAAAATTCTAAAAACGTGACGGTACTCATTTTGTACAGTACCAAAGGTACCAGCTGCAGTTATGTAAGCAAACACCAGCAGAAAGACGTCGCTTTGGTTGTTCATTCCTGGCGCTGTGAAGCCCATTTTTTTCCTAGCTATTCTCCTCATTCCTTAAAAAGAACCCTGAGTAAACACCTGTAATGTTTTGTCGTGATCCTTAAAGTGTTTGGCTCAATCCATAATGGTTCTGCCTCCCCTGCTTCTAGCTACCGCAAACTCAAATCAAAAATCAGAAACGAACAAGTAGGCCTGTAGATAGACAATCGCTGCCTTGGCCAAAGAGAAACAAAACAGGAAAAGTTTGCTTTCTCTTGAAGTATGCTGTGTCCTCCCCTACTTCAAGAGAAAGTGAACTTTTCCTGTGAATTAGCTGTGGTACACCTCAATGCAGCAGGGGAACATTTGACTTTCCTTGTGATCTCACTTAGACGTGCTATAAAATGTGTGCATATGTTTCTTTTTTTAATTATATAAATAGGCCTCTTTTTTGTAAAGTTACTGGTTGTTTATTTAATATACGCCTAGTGTTACTTTCCCATCACACACGAATTCCGGGATAATTTGCCAGTTCAAACAGCGCCAGCCTTCTAAGCTTTTATATCTCATTCACTTGTTTGCACAAGAACAACCACATTAGTTGAAAACGAAAGTAAACATACACACTACCACATCTTAAAGTAACAGGCATAATCTTTATGACCCATCATTAAAAGATTATTGTTCGTAATTAAAAACAATATTGCTTATTTTAAATAATTGAATTGCCACTGTTCTTTTTTGTGATTGTTGTCGTTTTTTTGGGTTGAATGCTGCATGCCAGTAATGTGTTTTTTTTTTAAAAAGGAGTGTATGTTGAAGTATATGGGATTTATTTTATTATTACCATGGTATCAAATTGAAACGTAGAATTTCACTGGTATTGTGACATGACTAGTAGAAACTGTCTCAGAACTTATTGGTTGGGATTTCATGTTCCGGTACTGCCTGCCTGACGGTAGCAGAATAAGCAGTCCAAGGGCTGGGATCATTGATGATTTTCCTGGCCGTCCACTGGCACCGCCCAGTATAGAGATCTTGTACGGCAGGAAGCTTGGCTCAATAATGAGTTTGGCATCCTCTGGAGTGCTTTGCGGTCGAGGGCTGTGCTGGTGCCATACCAGGTGGTGATGCAGCTAGTCAGGATGCTCTCGTTGGAGCTACAGTACAAATTGCATAGGATTTTTTGCCAGGTTTTGCCATGCCAAAACGTGGCCTTGCGAGGGTTAACCTGCTTGAAGGTTTTCCTCATGTCGAACAGAGAGTGTGATGTCGCAATCATCAGGAACATTGGCAGCTTTCATGCATGACTCGTTATCCTTCTGAAATCTAGCATAAAAGGTTTTCAGCTCATTTGGGAGGTTCATGTGGCTGTGTAACTCACAGATGGGTTTTCCTTTGTAGTCTTTTATAGTCTGCAGTCCTTGCAATATTAGTCACGCGTCAGAGCATTGGTAAAAACAGATTCTGGTTTCCCCGCATTAATGTCCACTGCTGCAAGGAGGACCACCTCTGGGTGTTCTGTTTTATGTCTGTTTGTGGCCATGTATCATTCTTCCAGTGCTGTTGTGGTGTTAGCCTGAGGTGGTATGTAGACAGCAGTGAATATTATAGAATTATCTTCGGAGTAAAAACAGTCTTAAGATCATGACACATGGGTAACTTTGTTAGGCAATACTGCTGACAATGACCGCTGGCATTAGTTTCCATTGAAAAGCATAAACTTTTCAATATCTGGAAAATTTGTTTGGTGGGGCAACGCAGTAGGCAATTTTTCAAGATCCTCCAATCAGAATAAAGATTTTAGCCATGCGACTACTTCAACTAAAGAAAATCGACCAAGATAGCGACCAAACTTGCCTGGAGCGAATAAATGAAGAGCCAAATAATTTATTTATTCGCATGCATATTCAAAATCCGGTATGTTTGCACTGCAAAAAGCTAAAAAAGCAGTGACAGTCATGGCTAGTGGAGGTGCGAAAGAACGTATGGGAGCATTTTGGCTTTCCTGTAAAATATGACCAAAGAAGGGTGGTCGAACAAACCGTTACGGTTCGTAGGCATTGTGCCACAAGAAAGCAGATATGAGAATGGCAAGACTGAGCTTTGGGCTAAATCTATTATAAAATCCATTATTATTGTTATTATTATTATACATTTTATTTATACAGGGTTAACCGACTGAGACCAGGCCTCTTTACCAGCAGTGCCGTGTTCAAAGGCAGAATATATAAATTGGATGGATTGTTTGGATGTTTATCATTGCAGACACGAGGCAATCCTCAAAGGTAATAAAAATGTGTGCTTGAGCCAAAGTTCCTTGCTGTAAATGTTCCATGCTTTAAAAGGTCTGTAGAAAGCAAAGTTATATTGTTTCTTTTTCTTTTGCTGATACAAAAATCAGATCAGTGAGTTTTGTGATCCATTGCACCACAGCAAAGGCATACATTTTTCTGGAAAAAATATTCATCCAAATGCAGTGTATTCTTAATCCAATTCAAATCTGTATGTATAGCCCAGTAGAGCGGAGGACTGTTCGGGCTCCTTTCCGCGAGAGCCGTGTGTAGCGCTGAGGATCAAATGTTGAACGTCAAATCAGCACCAGCAAGATGCTTTTTTCAATAGCAGCGGAGGACAATTATAACCTGCGGTTTCCGTGGCTGAAGGGTTGCATAAGTTAGCATAAATTTGGGCTTTGTTATTTGATCATTGTGACAAGTGGACATTACGTTAATTTAGAATAATAACGTCTCCAAACGCTTTCAAAAGATAGCCTCCAATAAGCTTCGCCCCCAAGACCCACGCCGCCACACCAACAGCTTCATTCCACAGAAATCAATGTTTATTAAGTGTCAATCTTTTTGATTTCAGTAAGGTTGTTTTGAAAGAATCTAACACGCGGGGGAAGATGTATCATTCACTGTAAATACATAATTTGAACACCTTGCATTGTCAAGCTAAGTCGAACTTTTAAAGACTACAGTGGTAACAAAACCACAATAAATGCAATATTTTAGCACTAACTTCTAGGATTAAGATGGACATGGCAAGGTGATTATAATCTTTAGACGTTTTCACAAGGCTGGGTAGGTTAACACTAAAAACATATCTATTGCAGATCTTTACCATACAATTCAGGTTCAATGTCAGTCTGCATGCTTCGCTACCATACAATTCAAGTTAAATGTCAGCCCGCCTGCCTCATAACTTCAGAATTTTTTTTATATAGATGGGTTGTTATATTGTCCCCAAGACAAGTGTGTACCCTGGGACAGCCACATAGACCAATGGACAAATGTAAAAGCTCTGGGTGAGAACCCAGAATCATATTGTTGACCATTTCCAGAGGTTTCTTTGCGAATGTGGGTTTACATGGGGAAGTAACGGGGTTTTAGAGACTCACCCCCTAACCTCTGCATGGTACCAAAAGCGCCCTGGTTACTTGTAGATGTCGCCTGCTGTAGCAACTGTGTGAGAAAAAGAAGCTGTCAGTAAAAACAACAACAATGCTAATAATAATATGACTTACGATTCTCCACTTACTGCCAGATACTGCGGGGTGAGGCCACCCAGGCCAGCCATGTTGCCCCAGGTGGAGGCGCTGTTCAGCTGCTGCATTTGCTGGGCTAGTTGCTGCTGCAGGCGTCGCTGCTCCTTATCCCGTTGGGTGTCAGCAAACTTTGCCACCAAGGGGGAGGAACAGCCCTGTGGAATGGGGGAGAAACAGTAAAACTTCGTATGTAAAAATAACACACACAAAGATAACAAACTCGGAAAACTAAAGATTCAATGCAAGGGACTTTTTAGAAGCAATTTCAATGCCCTACAGATTTGTCAATGCCCTAGAGTAATGTATTTTTATTTTCTATATTCCAAGGGGTTGCATTCAAACCCAAGTTTACAAAGAGACACTCGACAACTGCCATGCACAACTAAGCCAGGCCACACTCCAAAGCAACAGGTAGTGCTGCACACAGACAGATAATTTCTCACACTGGAAAGCTCGGACCAGAGTTCACAAACAAGCATGTAGAGATGGAATGACAAAACAAAAAAACAAAGACGACATGTTAAGTCAAACAGAAATTTTTAATGTGTCTATCTTGTTGTATAACTTCAGCTGACAGACCCAGATATTGACAGGACAAGGACATGCGGTTATCTGTGTTTTTGAGTTAGAGATTCAGCAAGAGGGATCAGGCTGGTCGGAGAACCAGCAGCAAGCACTACCCTATAGCATCAAAAAGAGGAGGGTTGGGGATTGAAAAGGGTAAACAAAAAAGATGCTACCACGAATGGGGCCTTAATTTGAAGGCTTCAGTGTACTGCTCCTAATTAAACCTGGCTGGGTGCTTCACTGGTGTCTCTGATTCAACTAGCTGCCACATTACTCCTGTTTAACTTCCACTAAAAGGGCTGAGCAGAAAACTCAGTGACAACTGAATTAAACAGAACAATTGTATGAAACATTTTCTCGGATAGCGAAACATTTAACTGAATGCTTAATTTCGCCTGCATTACTCCAAACAATTACTACCACTTATAAAAATGGAAGGTCAACTACATTCTTTTATTAATGCAATTGTTAAGTGTCTGTTTTGCATACAATTATGAATTTTTACCAATTCACAGTATTTCCTGTTCGCCTCACATGAAGCTGCTCAATTAGAAACAGTCCCTAGCTTATAAAGTAAAAAATATATATGACAGTGATTTAATCAATAGCAGGAGTACCTGAAAAATACTCATGCTCTGATACAATGGCTGTCTTTCTGCTTTTAGGAGACTTGGTCTTCTCAACACAAGGTGGCAGAAGAACACACAGAGGGGCAGGGGAGGGGGAGTGAGGAAAAAGGTGCTAAGGGGTACAGTACCTCCATAGTCTGAGAGTGATGCATGGTTTTGATTGCATTCTGTGCCTGAGCCCTGGTAGAAAATGTGATAAACGCACAGCCTGTAGGGAGGGGAAACAATAGGACAGGGAATGGGAGGGGAGGGGCGAGAAGAAACAAAACAAGACAAAAAGGTTTGGACAAATTGTTATGAACCCTCAAAAACACATTGTACAAAGAATGGCACTCCAAGCACACAGCGTTATCCCCACAAAATTGACTTGTTAGCAACATTGAGAAAAAAAACGAAACAAGAAGAACAGTCACAACGATCACAATAACAAGTGAAAAACAAATTGTCGATAAATCATCACAAAGAGAGAGGCTGAGGAACTATTGTAGATGTGTGCGTGTACAGTGGTGATAGTGAATATGCTTTATACACATTCACTCATTAAAAGGTTGTGGCTGGACTAAAATAAATCTGTAGTGGTAACTTTAGCCATGAACTGAATGCAGTGCGTGGGGTCCACTTCAAGTAGCTGTTTTACCTCAGTATACTTCCCTATTGCAATGAAATATCATTGAATACTCAAAAGGATGGTTAAACAGACCTAATGGGGTGCCATTTCAGCTTTGGAGCTCAAAGGGAGTTATTGTGCACATCAACATAGCCCAAACATAATGGCGTCTTATGCGGCATAGAAAGACGAGAGCAGCAGGATAATTCAAGCCCTTTAACGGAGAGGGAGACATAGAGAAAGTAAGAGTGAGAGCGAGAAAGTGAAAGAAAGAGAGAAAGAGAAAAAGAGAAAGAAAGAGAAAGAAAGAAAGAGATAGTGGAGGGGTGGTTGCAGGAGGAGCTGAGCAGCTTTGCTGTCTCTTTGGCTGCCAGCTGAGCCCACGAACACCAGCAGCCAAGGGTTGTCAAGGCAACAGCCTATTGTTCAGGTCCAGCAAGTGGAGAGCCCTCGCTCTCTACCAGAAAGGTAAGGTGGTGAGTGGGATCATTTGACAGGAGAAAATCCTGTAGGAGGGTGGACTCGGAGAGTGGGCGCAATGAAGGAGAGATGGGCGGGGTAATGTGGGGGGCGATCTTAGAAAGTAGCTGAACATTAAATTAACAAGTAATTCGGCCATTGGTCATCTATAATGGTCTTAATTGACTTTCAGGAACTGACTTTTTTTCCCCCATTGTCAGACAATATAAGGGCCTTTAAACTAAGCTAACCAAAATAGGCAAATCAACGAGTCCACATCCAGATATCTGTTGAAACACTAGCTTACACAACCCTGTCACACTTTCTTCAAACAACATCGATGTTGAATTTTATCAACAGGCAAGGACTGCATTTTTGGGAAAAAGGCAAACACCAAGAATACAGGTAATTTCCTGGCATAAGCTAGGAATAAAGTGCAGTGCTATGGCGTTAAATCAGTGACATTAATGCATACTTAACACAGCTGCATCCATGCTTTGTGTTGTAGGAACTTTGATTAAAATGTGTAGATTTAAGTTGTAAACGTAAAAAAAAGGGTTGGAAACATTATAATTATACATTACAATGATATCTGGATTTGAATGTGCAGATTAAATATGTCGCTTCAGTAAAGACTCAACCTATAATATTCGGGTTTGAGAATTAATTTTGTTCAAATCATTCATGTGATCTCACTAAATATAATAATACAGATTATATTACCTGGAACTTTTCAGAATTAAAATGTGTTATTGGCCGGCTGAGATATTAACTGTTATTAAGTAATTTAAAGCGGCTATATGCAACTTAATTGTATTAACAGATTATCAACACCCTTCTAGAGTTTGCATATTGTAAAGTCTATGGGAGGATAAAAAAAAAAAAAAAAGACAAAAACAATATTTGCCGTTTAGAGCAGTCCTCTTGAAGTCTCAATATTTAACACTCATTTTGTCTGCCAGCGGTTATGATCTCCCGCGGAACTGTGACGAATTGCTTTATGGCACAAAGAAGTGCGTCACTAAATCAGGAAGAGAATATCATACTACGTATTAGTCGTTGATCGTGCTAGTAACATCCAGTGACCATGGGCATTCTGCATGTCGTCTTAGCAACAGGTAAAAACAATTACACTAATTATCCCTAAGGTAGGGATTCCCAAAACCAGAAACTACATACAGCCCCTTTTAAACAATAAAATTGTTAACCCTTTTAAGCCGGAACGCTAAAACTGTGTTGCATATATAAAAAAATTGCTAATTGACCGTGTAAATTAATCCTAGTACAATATAATAATATTGTATTCTTTAGCGAAAATACTGGCTAGCACAAACCATATACTGGAAAGTATTCACAGCGCTTCACTTTTTCCACATTTTATGTTATGTTACGGCCTTATTCCAAAATTGATTAAATAATTTTTTTCCCTCAAAATTCTACAGACAATACACCATAATGACAACGTGAAAAAAGTTGAGATTTTTGCAAATTTATTAAAAATAAATAACTAAGAAATCACATGTACATAAGTATTCACAGCCTTTGCTCAATACTTTGTTGATGCACCTTTGGCAGCAATTACAGCCCCAAGTCT
>JAVQIZ010154011.1:0-14174 GCA_036023535.2 Galaxias brevipinnis | reverse complement strand
CTCTCTCTCTGTGTGTGTGTGTGTGTGTGTGTGTGTGTGTGTGTGTGTGTGTGTGTGTGTGTGTGTGTGTGTAGATCAGTGCCAATGTGCTGATCTTCTTGTGCACTAACATGATTGGGATCTGCACCCACTATCCTGCCGAGGTGTCCCAGAGACAGGCCTTCCAGGAGACCAGGGGCTACATCCAGGCCAGACTGCACCTGCAGAGGGAGAACCAGCAGCAGGTACAGACACACGCACACACACAGGTGTACGCAGAAATAACAAGGTCAAGCAAATGTGTTTTGTACATACTATAGGCTCACGCCCTCATTAGGGAAACCATAAAATGTGTTTTGCAGACTCACCGATGCAAGGAAAGGCTGGAGTCTCCAGCATTCGTTGGCGTAATTTGTTTGTCTCAGCTTTTGAGGTCAACAATATGTTTTAGAGTACATCACTTATTTCCCACTCCTCTCTATTTTACCAACACGTTCCCACGCACATGCCAACCGAGGCGGTGTGACTCATTGAGGATTCTAGCTGTGGAAACAGATGAAAGTGAATGGTCTAAACTGAGTGCTCCTTCTCTCTCCCTCTCCCTCTCTCTCTCTCTCTCTCTCTCTCTCTCTCTTTATCTCTATCTCTATCTCTCTCTCCCCCCCTTCATCTCTCTCTGTCTCTGTCTTGTTCCCTTTGCCCTTTTTGTCTTTCCATCTCCCTCTTGTTCTCTGCTTTCCCTCTTATCTCGCTCTCTCTCTCTGTTTTCTTGCTCTCTTTCTCGCTCCCTCTCTCCTGCTCTCTCTCTCTCAGGAGCGTCTGCTGCTTTCTGTGTTGCCGAGACATGTTGCCATGGAGATGAAGGAAGATATCAATGCCAAGAAAGAAGATATGATGTTTCACAAGATATACATTCAGAAGCACGATAATGTCAGGTAAACATCTATTCACACACAACATATATACACACACACACACACACTAACACAGTGACTTTCAACTAGTGGTCTTATTTTGATGCAAATACGATGTTACTACTGTCAATGGTTTTGATTCAGGGAGCTCCTCTTCAGAAGCCTGGGTGGTAACGCCAACGGTGGGTTTTCATCACGTTCCACTTACTTGTTCCCTGAGTCTCACTTCAGTGAAGGACAAGCAGCGTGCCAGGGCTTGGAGCATTTCCTTTGTGCATCGACTGGAGCCGGCTCATTTCCAACAGCTGATAGAAGCACCCCATCAATTAGCCTGCTGCTCACAGTCAGTTGAGGCCAATTTGGGACAGAGAACAAAAAAATATACACTATACCATCCCCAGCATCCCACACCTGCCTAATGACCCAGATAAAAAAAAAAACTAGACTCTGACCAGCTCTAAACTCTTTTCGTTTACGGCATGAGGGGTAGAATTACAAAGACCGATTCTCCCTGGAGATTCTCGGATTGTATCAGCCCGGTTAATGAGGTTGGATTTAATCGGGGAAACAGCGACACCTGTTGCTTTTCGCTGTGAACTCTGTCCTGTTGTTTTCCTCCCCTCTAATTGCTATCACAAGTTAGCAACGATGAGACCAATGCAGTGGCTTCCTTTCTGTTGTGGGGAGAGGATATGGAGGAAGAGAGAGAGTTAGAGTGCTGATTCACTGTGGGAAGGACGGGAGGAGGTGACCTAGATCGGCCAAGACAATGAAAAACAGAGCTGAACTAATGACAATCTCTCCTTTCTCTGTTTTTTCTCTCTCTCTCTAGCGCTCCCTCTCCCCCAGCAGGAAGGAAACCACTAGACCATGCTAATTCAATGCGTATTGATCTGTCTGTCTGTCTTTTTCTCACTCTCCATCTCTCTCTCTCTCTCTCTCTCTCTCTGTCTCTCTCTCCATCCCACAGCATCCTGTTTGCAGACATCGAAGGCTTTACCAGCCTGGCGTCTCAGTGCACAGCCCAGGAGTTGGTCATGACACTCAATGAACTCTTTGCGCGCTTCGACAAGTTGGCTTCGGTGAGGAATCTGGCGTGCACCATATCTGCTCTTATCTCGTGTCTGCCTGTTTATCTTAGCCGAGGCACCACCTTTAAGTTAAAGAGAGGACACCGGTTTTACATTGTGCAATAGACTAAACATGTTGACGACACTGGGGCAAACTATCACGTGAGGGTGCAGCAGTTGTAAAAACTCTTAAGTGTAACTTCAGCAGCATGTCTGTCGTCTGCTTGTTAAAGAATCCAAGGGATGTGTGTGTGTGTATGTGTGCGTGTGTTTGTCGGTCCCCGGTCTTTTAGGAGAACCACTGTCTTCGAATTAAGATCCTGGGGGACTGTTACTACTGTGTGTCAGGGCTGCCCGAGCCCCGGGCTGACCACGCACACTGCTGCGTGGAGATGGGAGTGGACATGATAGAGGCCATCTCGTGAGTCACACACACACACACACACACACTCACACACACCCTTACATATTGGCCCATGATTAGAATAAGCACCAACATTTGCTACCGAACCGTTCTTGTCATCTTCTTAAGTGACGTTGTTGCTATATGTTAAGTAAGTTTGCTGTAGAGGACCATGGAGTTCCTGTTCCAGTGGTGTTTGTCTGTATATGTCTTTACTAGACAGTCTTCTTTCTTTCCTCTCCGCTCACACTCACGCTCACACTCGACTCCATAACAACAACACACTTCAAACCACCACACAAACAACCCTGAAAGACGTCGAACCTATAAGATATTTATGCTGTGCTTTGAGTGCATCTGCAGCAACCCGCGGCACAGTCAAAGGTGACATGTGATTTCTGACGCGGCGGTGTTTTGTGTGCGTGCGTCTCTTGATTCCCGTCGGCGCTGCTGCTGCTGCATCTGCAGGCTGGTGAGAGAGGTCACGGGCGTCAATGTCAACATGCGGGTGGGCATCCACAGCGGGCGTGTCCACTGCGGCGTGCTGGGCCTGCGCAAGTGGCAGTTTGACGTGTGGTCCAACGACGTGACGCTGGCCAACCAGATGGAGGCCGGGGGAAAGGCAGGGTAAGCCAGGGCCGACGACAGCCAGTCCTTAACGCACGCGGCGCCCCGCACGTGGAGTAGGCTCAGCCTGCTCTCGCCGCTGAGCAACGACCTACTGAGCGGGTACGTGTCCTTCCCGATGTGACTCGTCTTTGACCTGTGTGTGTGGTGTGTGTGTGTGTGTGTGTGTTGTGTGTGTGTGTGTGTGTGTGTGGTGTGTGTGTGTGTGTGTGTGTGTTTTGTTGGCAGACGTATCCACATCACCAAGGCCACCTTGCAGTATCTGAACTGTGACTACGAGGTGGAGCCAGGATTTGGAGGGGAGAGGAACCCTTATCTCAAGGAGAACAACATCGAGACCTTCCTTGTCCTAGGGTGCAGCCAGAAGAGGGTCAGTCACACCCAGCGGGGGTTCAGTGGCTTTCAAATGCCATTGAGATGTTTTTATTGGGCCCTAAACCTCAGCTCAAGTCTTACTATATAGCCTGACCAAGCCTATAGAGTATACAATGATAAGCATAAAGCTGAGATTTGAGCTTTCGAGTGTGGCCACTAACTTCCAGACTTGCTGTGTGTCTGTCCTCTTTCAGAAAGACGAGAAGGCCATGATGGCGAAGATGCAGCGGGCACGTGCCAACTCGACAGAGGGGCTGATGCCCCGCTGGGTGCCAGACAGAAATTTCTCCAGGACCAAGGAGTCCAAGGTCTTCAGGCAGATGGTGAGACACCCGCTGGGGCCGCACAGCCAACGTGGGACCTGCCGGGGCCCATTGCAGCCTCGCCACTTTGTGACAGCTTTGAAAAGAGGGTGTCGCAATTCGGCCCGCCGCAGTGTCGGGGCGTTCAGTGGCGAATTTTGCTTGAACAAGTGGCCGTCGCAGTGCCAAGCTGTGACGGATAGCTAAGGGCTCCCATCCCACCCCCAGGAGATGATTAATCTGATCTGATTCCCTCCGTCCCCATCCACCTCACTCTCCCTCTCTCTTTCTCTCGTCATACTCCTCTCCTCCTCCTCCTCTTGTTCTCCTCATCTCAAAGGGGTTGTGCCCATGGGGGGAAGAGGGTGTAATTTGAAGCCTCAAAGCTTTAATTAAAAACATCCGTCTGGCTCTATGGGATTAGCCGTCTCAGTGTGTTTTTATGGTTTTTCTCTCTCTCCGGATGTTCTACTAATCTCCCTTTCTCTTCCACTATTTGCTCTGTAGGGCATCGATGAAGCGTCCAGCAAAGACAAGTAAGTGTGTTTGGCACTTGTGTTTTGTTATTGGGTGAGTGTGCGTAGTCCGTGCCTCAGACTAGCAGACTGTTACGGCTCCTGTCTAAGTTTGGAGCTTCGGGTTTTACAGGGTCAACCCTGCGCTAATGATCTTATTAGCTCTGAATCATTCTGCCTGCCTCCCTCGCATTCGCACACATACAAACACACGGACACGTCCACGCACACACACATACACACTTATTTGTCTGTTTGCCTGGCAGCCGCTGTGCCCAAGAGGCCCTGAATCCTGAGGACGAGGTGGATGAGTTCTTAGGACGAGCCATCGATGCCCGCAGCATCGACCAGCTCCGTAAAGACCACGTCAAGAAGTTTCTGCTGACCTTTCAGGATGCCGAGCAGGAGAAAAAGGTTGTGAACACTGTGCCATGTGAACTGTGTGTATCTTATCAAATTACTTCTTTTATTGATGATAATGACAACTACTGTAGATACTAGAGGAATGACTTCATCAATGTTTTCAGTACTCCAAGAAGGTAGATGATCGGTTTGGAGGATATGTGGCCTGTACACACTTGGTCTTTTGTTTCATCGCTTTCATTCAGATCATCATCTTTCCACAGTAAGTTCAGGTTACAATTACTATTTATTTTATTTTATGTCTAAAGTTAAACTGACACTGTAAACGTATCTCAATAAAGTGTAACCACTCACTAAAATTCAGGTGGCGGCTTTACGTTCAAAATACAATTTAATGCTTTGAAGGTTTGTGTTTACTTTTGTTTACCTTCCTATAACAGCCAACGTTCAGGCCTCTATCTCTCTGTCTCTCTTTTTGGGCGTAGGCATTTTATGTTTAGTTGTGTAATTTGCAAAGACAAATTATATGCAAAGTTCAAACTCCCTTTAAACTATTTACAAATGTAAGAGGCAAAAAACCTTTAAGATCGTAAAATTCTTAACAATTGACAGTTAGAGGTAAAGGTACCATTTATTTAATGACCCTTTTAGTTTGACCTCGTGAGGGACCTTTTCCTTGTAGCATTACACATTACGTAAGGTGATCTTATTTTTATTGCACAATATTTCATGTAATCAAAGGCTCGTAAATCTTTGATTGTTTCCGTAGGTAGTTTAATCATAGTGTTGATTATTGTCCTATCAATTTATTACATACAATTATTTTATTAGGTCAGTTTGACTATTTATTGTTGTTGTTACATTATTGTATGTTATGTGGTTTTTCCTGCAGCACACCCCTCATGCTGGGTCTTTTCATCAGTATCTTCATCATCCTTGCTAACATCCTTTTCATATGTGCCATCTACTCCTGCATAAAGGTAAGAGAGAATGTCCCAATTGTCTACATAGGCTTACAGAAAAGTAAGAAATATTTGTAGGAACAGTAAAAAAAAAAAAAAGGAAAAAAAAGAAAGAAATACATTTCTTTGAAATGTGCTTCTTCCAAAACAACTTGGAACTGTCTGTCCCTCACATCACCTGAGAAAATTATGCCTTGTCTTTTTTGTGAGCAATTCTTGGTGGCGGCCGATAAATGTAGCAGCTGTACCATATTCAATAAGGGAAAAAAATGTTTTGGGTATGCTGTGTTTATAAAAAAGAAATTATAATAAAAAAAATTATATGGAGCGTTCCATAGTGCTTTATGTTTTGATCTCCAACTGTCACTTTGTGCTGCAGCTTTTCCCAGCTGCCCTGCAGACTGTAACTAAGAAGATAGTTCAGTCTCGTATGAACAGCACACTGGTTGGGATCTTAACCATCGTCCTACTCTTCGTCTCTGCCTTTGTCAACATGGTAAGGAAGCAAACGTAAACCGCTTTGTCTGGTCCACCTTCTGCCTTTTACTGTCGAGTGAGGGATTTTGACAGTTTTTCTGTATCAACAGTTTACCTGTGACAGAGGTAGTCTGATAGACTGTGTTGCCCGGGAGCAGAACACATCTGTCACTCTCTGTCTGCTACACAACCTCACCAAGACTGTAGAGGACGGACTGACCCTGTGTCCCAGCCAGCCCATGCCGTGCCATTTCCCAGAGGTCTGTCTTAAAGCCAGACACTTACTTTGCGTGTGTGTGTGTGTGCGTGTGCGTGTGCGCGTGCGCGTGTAAGAGAGTGTGTGTAAGAGAGTGTGTGTGCTTGCACGTGCGATTCTGTGTGTAGGCTTGCCCCAGTGCTCCTAGGCAGTGAGGATAATGTTTCTTTTTGTTCCTGTGCCTCGAGAACAAGTGTAGTGCGTCTCCGTGTTTGCCAGCTTGTGCAGTGTGTGCGCGTGTGCGCGTGTGCGTTTTGCGCAATACTAACTGCGATCCATCTCCCTGGACTTCTGCTCCCTTGCCCCCCCGTGTGCCGCAGTATTTCAGCTACAGCGTACTGCTGACCCTTCTGGCCTCCTCTGTGTTCCTCCACATCAGCAGCATAGGGAAGCTGCTCCTCATGCTGCTCATCCAGCTCATCTACCTGCTGCTGGTGGAGTGGCCTCAGGTGGCCCTGTTTGACAACGCTGACCTGCTGGTCACCGCCAACACCCTGTGAGTCACCGACATAACCGCCAACACCTCCGAATTACAACTCGGAAGCCAACTCCGGTCCCATGGGCCAAAAACAATTAATCTATTTCCTGCAATACACATTGTGTAATGAATAATGAATTTACTTTCAAAATTTTTTGACATGTTGTGTTATTTTTCCAATTTCAAGCTCTCTAACACCTTTGAACGACTCTCTAAAATGGTATGTTTTATATATATTTTTTTGCAATACCTTGTGTATGTGTATTTATTTGGCATAACTAATGAAATTGTCTTTCATTCTTTATCCAGGCTGACTAGTTTCAACGAAACGGAGCAATGGTAAATACATTTTTTGGGGGGGGGGGGGATTAGTGTGTCAATCGGTAGATTCCTCCATCTCAATATGATTAAGTGGTTACAACTTAAGAATTGACAGTGGTCTCTCCCTTTGACTAATCCCCAGCCAGGAGAATATGACAAAGGTATCCCTAAGGGTCATGACCCCTGTGATCCTGACTGTGTTTGTGCTGGCCCTATACCTGCACGCCCAGCAGGTGGAGTCGACCGCACGCCTCGACTTCTTGTGGAAGCTCCAGGTTGGCGAACTGTGAATTTACAGTCGAAAATACTCATGTTTCACCCCCAGACCTTCTCCAGAGGGTTTTCAGAAATAGAAATGAAAAGAAATGGAAACTTTTGGAAACAATTGACAATGGTCTTATTCTGAGAACAAAGCAATGTGTGAAAAGCAGATCCAGAGTAATGTCCACCCCTGCCCTCCCCCCAGGCCACAGAGGAGAAGGAGGAGATGGAAGAGCTGCAGGCGTACAACCGCCGCCTGCTCCACAATATCCTGCCCAAGGACGTGGCCGCTCACTTCCTGGCCCGCGAGCGCCGCAACGACGAGCTCTACTACCAGTCCTGTGAGTGCGTGGCCGTCATGTTCGCCTCCATCAGCAACTTCTCTGAGTTCTACGTGGAGCTGGAGGCCAATAACGAGGGCGTGGAGTGTCTGCGGCTGCTCAACGAGATCATCGCCGACTTTGATGAGGTGAGAGGCCAACCTTTGTCACCGTACATAGATTGAGAAAGTCTGTCTTTATTATGACCTTGCAATCACTATAGAGCAATAACAATGAAAAAGAAGACGAATTGTTGATGGTCGCGCCCTTTATTTGTTCCCTCCCAAGATTATCAGTGAGGATAAATTCCGTCAGCTGGAAAAGATCAAGACCATTGGCTCGACCTACATGGCAGCCTCGGGCCTAAATGACTCCACTTATGATAAGGAGGGTCGCTCCCACATCTTGGCTCTGGCCGACTACGCCATGAGGCTGAGGGAGCAGATGAAGTACATTAACGAGCACTCCTTCAACAACTTTCAGATGAAAATAGGTATGGGGACTACACTGAATACCCTTTTTCATGTTTCTATCAAATGGCACAACACAGAAACACTACTACATAACATTGCATTATATTTAATAGCAATATCAGTAGTAGTTGTACTGGCCTCTGTGTTTGAACTGTTAAAGTATGGTTTGAAAGATTGAGTACAGTGGTGTGGCATTATGCAAGCTGGTCACTGTAGTCTATGTTTTGTCCTCAGGGCTAAACATGGGGCCAGTGGTAGCAGGAGTTATCGGGGCCAGGAAACCCCAGTATGACATTTGGGGTAACACTGTCAATGTGGCCAGCCGCATGGACAGCACTGGTGTCCCAGACTGTATCCAGGTAAATACACATATTCTAAATCCCAATTGGTAGATTAGTGCTGGGCCACATGATCCTGTTCTTCTCACTATTATACTGTCCAACTCCTTGAGATTTGTGTACTGGAATTAAATAGTCAACTAAACTTATAAAAAAATCTGGCTAGACTCATATGGAGAAAGGCTGTACCCTATGTACCGTTCCCATTTTATCAACACTGCCACCTGCAGTATATAAAGTGTTATTACAACACAAACGGCATTTGTGTGTTTTCTGGAGAGAAGTCCCTTATACTATCCAGCCGTACACAGTTACAATATCATTAACTTTTCCACCCATTATTATCAAGTTAATCCTTTACTGGCTCAACAGCTTGGTTTGACCTTGGTTAGTTTGAAATGTTAATGGCGTCTGTCGAATGTATCAAGTGCTCTTGTCCTCTACTAGGTGACCACTGACCTGTATCACGTACTTGTCAACAAAGGCTACCAGCTGGATTGTCGAGGCCTGGTCAAGGTTAAAGGAAAGGGAGAAATGACCACTTACTTCCTCACCAATGGGCCCTAGGGAAGTTACTGACCGCCACGGGACTGCCACTACACGGACATGAAGGAGGCATACACAGACACATATGCAGTGGTCAAACTCGACTGGTGAGCACTGAATCATGTCGTGAACAGTTTGAGATGAGATTGGGGGGCGACAACTGGCACCCTGTCGGCCTGTTTAAGCTCATGCACTCAGTTGTACACACATTTGCTTTTTCCTAAGCTGCTTGAAGGATTGTATTCACATTTATGAAGACCCGTGGCCTTAGAAGAGATTGACTGAACAAAAGGCTTTGCTTGTGTGTGAGCAAGTACTTTACATCAAGAGTCATTATTTATTTTTCCTCTGGATGGACTTTTTGACGACCTTGTAACAAGCTATTTACATAAAATTAATATGCAAGGTTAAAATGAAGGTGAAAGATGACCAAAGAACAATTGTTTGATATGGGGTACACTACTACACACATCACTAATTTTGTTGGAAATATCTGCTGAACTGCAGCAATCTTGAGTTATTTATTCATATTTTTTCACATTTGATACAACACAGGCTATGTTAATGCCACTGTGGTGTTATGGGCAAACATTTCTTTATACTGATGAAGGAGAACAGACACACACATAGAAAGGCCCAGCACCCTAGACATAGATTTCTGGGATCTTATCGGGGCCTCCAAAGTCTCTAAGCTTGCCAAACTTGGCTGTGAGTTCTGTTATGGAAAATTGATTGCTTGTATATTTTGGTACGAGTCATAGCAAAAACAAAGGTTTCAAGTGAAGGACAAGCTGTTATAGTTGTGATTTGATACTGGAGAGCTTGTTTTAACTATTATGAACAATTTTATAATAGTTTGTGTGTATTTGTTTGTACGTGTGTCTGTTTGTGTGAGTGTGTGTATTTGTATGTATGTGTGTCTTCATGCGTGTGACTGCATACAAACAAAACTGTTCTTTATCTCTTAAATGGGCATAACTTTTCACTGTGAGGTTTTTATGATACTGTACCACAAATGCTTTCTTGCCAAATGATAGCTGCAAAGCATGTTTTATATTATTCTTTTGATTCATGTGTTTATTTATGATTTTCCAGATTGGTACATTTACCCCTCTTAAAAGTAATCACTTTTACTTGATACCCTTTCTTTTAAACATGATTTTGATCAGTTTTATTTAAATTTACATGACCAGAAGTCTACATTATTTAAGATTGTGCTACTAGCCGTGAGCATATTAGCTGGCTATTTAATGACAGAACAAATTGACACAAGTATTAACTACAAGAAACTGTTCATTGTTTGTTCATAAAGTATCGCCTTAAAGTTATTCAGCTCCTACAGTACATTTTCCTGATGGTGTCCTGATGCTTATTGCACCGATGGTAACAATGGCAGCATAAACTGTACAAAGCAGTATTTAACAGCATTGGGTATGTGATAGTATTTACAAATGACCCTCTCCCAATTATTTTTTTTCTTCTATTTATCAAATGAATGTACAGTAGGGTGACTGTCTTCAGTATGTCAAGGAAGACAGCACAATCTAACAATACTTATTTATAGGAGCATCACTTAATAAATGTCATGAACAGGGGCTAACATGTCAAGTTTGGATCAAATAACAATCATGTTTGACCAGCACATTTTTATTTACAAATGTATGTTTTATTCAGGATTCGATTCATCCCGTTTGTTGGCATACAAGTTTATGAAGTTGAATTAAATGTTGTCACAAGATGTCTGTAGCTCTTCCCTCTGGCCTGAACCAAATGTTGCTGCTCTCTCTGTGTGTGGCAAGTACACTATGAACGTGTGTGGGTGTTTTTTTTTCTTCTTCATTGAAACAAATTTAAATGGTACTGGTAATGGTTTCATATCCCCTTGGCTAAAAAAGTTAAGAAATAGCTTTTAGCTGTTTTGTATTATTAATTATTATGCATACCTTTTTTATGAAGAAGGATTGTAGTTGGTTGATAATTTGTGAAGTAGCCTATGATTGGTCATTAAACACGTCACAACACATAAAAAATCTCAGGTTTTTCTATTTCAGGTTATAATGTTATGTATATTTTATTTTTACTCTGATGCATGATTATTAATGCATTTGCTTTTTAATCTTACGGAATACACTTATTCCGGAATCTACAGTAACTGTAAACCTCCTCGGGAGGGCAGTGGAGAAGCAGTTAAGCTATGATGAGAGAAACGGCAATTAAATAAGACAGACTCTAATTGCTAGGGGGTTGTAGACGGGGTGTCTCAATTTACGAATAGTAACAGTATAGTGTTTCAAGAAGGTGATACAGAAGGTGCTCTTTAATTGCACTCGTGTAAATAATAGATTCAACATGCTTTAAGATAAATATGGTTATGTTAACTTGTAGCACTCACAGTGCTGAACGTTGATTAAATTTGCAGATTTTATTCTCAATATGGAAAAGAAGATGTCTTATGGTTGCCACAGATATCGGGACTTGCTGATTTTAGACAGGAAAAAAAATCCATTTGACTGAATCCGTGTGACATTTGTCATTAAAGTTTCTCTTTAGGACCCTGGGGATTCCAGTTATTCGTTGTAAGGAATGGCACCTGTTACGTTCAAAGGGATGCCGGGAGGCCACGGCGCTGGTGTATATCCCTCTACGCCCAGATAAACTTAAATTGAGGACGCCTGAATTCAACGCCGATTTACGTTTATATTGTGGAGATAAAGTGTCGAATAAACAAAGGAACCCTGAAGCTTCTTTTCAAATTTATGTTCGTGGTTTCAGGTAAGTAAATAAAGTAGGATACCTCCAATGTTTTTGTTGACTACAAATAATCTATTTGCGAGAAATATTAAATTAATAGATTAGTAATATTTTGGTCTCCAACGCTGGTCTGTTTTCAAAAGAGACGTGTGATTTGTCACAAAGCATGTTGAATGTACCACAAACGTTTGTAAGTATATACTATATATGTAGTATATAGCTCTTATTTTAATTTTTTTCCAATATTATCATAGAAATCTAGTCATTTGAAACTTTATCAGTCATTTTGCTGTATTGTAGGTAATGATTTTATCGTTAAACGTGAAAACTGACTTCCTTGTGTGGTTATATACACAATTTCCTGTTTCTTAACATTCTGTTCATCGTCCCGCTTATGAAAGTTGGCATAGCCTATGTATACTTAGCTGTTCTTGTTTCTTGGTTCTTTTTTTTCTTTTTCTTTTCAATAATAGAGCTTCAGCAAATAATGAATGAAAGTTGGTCCTTGTGTTCGTTACACTTTCATGAGCTGAAGTTTCTATTGTATGACAGCATTGTGTGACAGCATTGCATGACACTTCCCCAGAACGTATACGTGTTATAGAGTTATATAGCTAGATTTTTCTTAGATTTTTCTAGATTGTCGAAAACGTTTTGTTCAATGTTTTTTCCTCTGTGTAATGAACAGATACGTTAATCAAACAACAAACACATTTAATAGTTAACATTCAAGTAATTTTTCGTATTAGACAAGCAATAATTGGTGTGCTTCTAATCTAAACCAGACAAACTGGCTGTGTATCTCAGGTAAGGAGCATCAGGAAGAATAAAAAGAGAAGTGAGCTATTCTTTCTAGAGTAGACCTACGTCCTCTTACATTAATAATGAAAGAGGAAGGACTTGAGATGTCCTCTGTATTGTAAATTAATTACGACTTAGAGAAAGTGGGCCTTTGAACAGTGATCTCCTGAGGATCATTACTGTTATGGATATCTCTCCCGGAAACGGATAGGTTGGCCAAAAAGCTATTCGTGTTCAAAGCACTTCCTTGAACCAATGGCCAGTTGTCTATAGTTTGATGAGGTGTCAGTGTTGATAAGTGGAGGAGTGCAATGTGTCACTTATTAACTGGGTTGAGAGCTGCCAATGCAGAGGCACCTGCTGCCACGTGCATCCTGGATGGAGGTGGCTGGAGCAGGTAGACGCAGGTGTTTACTGAAAGGTGTGCCGTGTTTGTTCACTCACTCTCTCCCTGATCTTAGGGCTTGTTCCCTTGGGCATGCACTCTAGAGAGAGGGTGGAGCTAAAAGAGAGTTGGCTAGATGGCTGGCTGCTATGACATTGTTTAATATACACAAAACAAGTTCTGCCTGGAGTACCAGATTGGTAGTGTAGAAAACTTTGGGTAAGAAAACAACCATGGTTTGGACATTGATTGATAGTATTTGTGGGATTATTTTATAAGAAAATAGCATTTTTTTAGTTGTTTTTTTGGAGGGGGGTAGAACTGTGAAAAGGATTTTAACTGAAACAAATTGTATTTCTTCTCTTCTAATGTTGACAGGCTTGAGCACCACATTTTTTCACCGTCATGCGTCTATACCTGCGGCGGCGCATGTCCCCTCTGAAGCTGGTGCTTCTGGGGGGCACCCTGTTTATGGTGGTCCTGGTAGTGCTCCAGAAGGACGTGGCTTCCAACCCTGCCCAGGACCCTTGGTTCCAGGAGCTGGTTGACAAGAAAGATAAAGTGATGGTCATGGTCAGAGGTGCCGTGAACAACCTGGGTTTCCAGATAGGAGCTCCGGAGCCCCAACCTTTGGAGGAACAGCCCACCCTGGACAGCCACTGTCCCTCTGGCTTCTATAGCCAGAATGACCTCAAACCTGTGTTAGAAAGGCCCCTGGAGGACCCCCAGAGTCCTGGTGCAAATGCGGCTGCCTTCAAGATGGACAAGTTGACAGCAGAAGAAGAAAAGGAGAAAGAGGAGGGGATGACCAGAAACTGCTTCAATCAGTTTGCCAGTGACCGCATCTCCCTCCACCGTAGTCTTGGAGATGACACTCGGCCAGCAGAGTAAGTCTGGGCTTTTGGACTCAGCAGTTAGCCTATTCGTAATAAGAAATACCTACTGATAGAATGTTTGAATAATTGACGGTGTAAGCAATGTTCCAAAGCCCAATAAGCAACAATGCAGCCACCTGGATTGATAACATCTGTATACTTAGGGCGACTGTTTAACCAAGACTATAAGTTCACAGAGCACAGAGCTATGCACATATTGGTTTATTGGCACTGTCGCTTATCTATATACTTAGGGCTTTCATTTGGGGAAAGTACTGCAATATGTTCTCTGTGTGTGTGTGTGTGTGTGTGTGTGTGTGTGTGTGTGTGTGTGTGTGTGTGTGTGTGTGTGTGTGTGTGTGTGTGTGTGTGTGTGTGTGTG
>JAVQIZ010154009.1:0-19917 GCA_036023535.2 Galaxias brevipinnis | reverse complement strand
CGGGTTTTTTTTTCTGGGGGGTGGGGTTGGTTGGCCATAACTACCCCCAACCCCCGGTGTGTTTTTTTCCCCCCCCCCCCCCCCCCCCCCCCCCCGTTTGTGTTTTTGTTCTCCAGACTTCGATTGGTTTCCTCCCCCTCGAGCCAGCCTCACCTCGGGCCCGTCGATATCCGCTGCGTGCGATCGCCGCCCGCTCTACTTTTCCACGGCCTCGCTCTCCGTGCTCCCACTGCGCTCCATGTGCCCAGCCACTGCTCTCACTAACTAACAATCATTCCATGTTAGCGCTAATTACTGAGCCTGTCGAGGCGCACGCCGGTGTCCAATAGCCCATCTGATTCATTAACCTTCCTGGAGAAATGGCGGTGGAGATCTGGCCCCGGTATATATAGAGCTGCTCCATGCGGGCGAGGCCAGGCAGAGGGTTGTTGTGGTGTGGAGGTGAGCTGACAGTGGTGTCTAGGGCTTGTCCATGGGGGATTAAAGGGGCCGGTAGGAGGGGGTGCACGGCCTTAGATAACAAACCAGAGCACCGTGTCTCGGCAGACAGATCCATCAAATGATTAGCAACCTAGGACTGGCCTTTAAGCTCTCCCCACCATAATTACACTCCCATCCCCGTTTTGCTTTTGTCAGGCCTCCGCTATGCCTCTAAATGCCACTAAGTCACTGGAGACGAAAGCCCTAACCACATTAGGGTTGATTTGTTGGAGCGTATAGCCCCTGTAATGTTGTTAAGGTAATGCTAAATAACATTTGCAAAGCGATGTGGAATCAGTTATGAAGAGTGGCCCTGTAATCCCACCATCTGTAGTAAGCTGTACCGGTGAGTCAGAGGCCTAAACCCACTCAATACCCACTAGGACCCTGCAGATCTGGTGGATGAACAGACCGGCTGGCCCATGCAATGTGTGGAGTTCAAACACAATTTGCGTGAAGCGAATTTACTACAATGTCATAATTATTCACACATGGCTTATAATTAGGATGTGGTTGTGTCAGAAGTTGGTACGGAGTCTTCCTTTCATTTTTATTTAGTTGGCTGTTGTAGTGGCGGTAGAACAAAACAAAGCCTTTGTCTCAGTCGACATGGTGGTTGGTTTGTTTCTTGGAGACGTTTCCCGCTGCCTGGTGTCTTGGGCTCAGCGGGCGGGGGGGTTGCTGAAGGAGACGGATGTAGTGGTTCTCCGTTTCCCCCTCAGCCCCACGTTGTTTGCGCCGCGCTCTGCGTGAGCTAATGGAAAAATGGAGCGGTGCCGCGGCCGGAGTGGAGGCCTGCCGTCAGGCAGAGGAGCGTCGGCCTCGAGTGCGTCCACTACCGGGGAGAGAGAGAGAGTAATGTGCGACGGGCGGAAGGGTGTAATTTGCCGGCGCCGACGCCGAAGCGGTTGTCAAAAACACCGAGCTGGAAGGAGAGAGAAGTGGCGGTGAACTTTGCGGCCGACGAGGGGCTGAAGAGCGCGCTGAATTGCTGTGGAGAGCCCTTCAGGCCGGCGAACAGTCTGTGAGTATATTACAGCCGCGTGGGCGGGGGACGAGGGCGCCTTTCTTCTCTTCTGTCTTGCCTGGCGCTGTCCCTCCCCCTTTCCTCTCTCTCTCTGCTGAGAGGGATGGAGCCACATTACCTGCCACCTGCTGTCGTCCTCAGAAAGAGTCACCCTCCGCATTCGCCCAGTCACCTCCCCCGCTCTCTCTCATCCAGCAGATTGGAAGGCGTTTTACAGACTTGGTTTACTGCCAAACGGCACTCCCCTGACCCCGGCCTGACCCCTGCCGTCTGCGTGGGCTTGGGTGTCGAGACATTAGCAGGGTCCGCGGGGCCCGACCCGTTGCTCAATGGAAAGATGACCCGCCTTTGGTTGACCTTTGGTGTGTGGCGGAGGCCAAGGACAGGCTGTTCCCACTGCTAGGGCTGAGAGGTCACACAGGGGCCTTGCTCCCCTCCCTTCCTCCTGCTAACGTCGTTATGTCTGGAGAAACGGCTCGGCTGTATTCTAAAACAGAATCGCCCAGACAACACGGGCAGATTGAAAACACAATCGAGTGCGCAAAGCGAGTGTGGCAGGGAAGGCCGTAGCGCCTCGGGCCGTAGGCATGGTTTCAGTTTCTCCTCCGTGGCGGCATGCATCACTGAAGCAGATTTAGGAGCTCTCCCTGGTGATGCCTTCTTTTAGTAGGTACCCAGACAGACAGGAGTGTTTGATGGGTCCCCATGGGGGGAGAGAGAGAGGCTCAATACCCCAAGCTTAGAGGAGGGCTGGACGTTGACTGCAGTGGGAGAGAGAGAGAGAGGGGGGGAGGGCTATATATCAGGGCCATGAAAGGAGCCGCCCCAGCCATGGCTCATCCACTGACATGGCCACACAAAGGTTAACAAATCAAGGACAGCCCCAGCTGATTTAGGGCCTCGCCCGTCACAAACAATGCCCCTCCCCCAGTCCTCTCACAGAGCTGGGATTGTGATGCCCGCACACGGGGGTGGGGGGCTGTGAGCGTTGTGAGCGCAGGAGAGAAGGAGATGGCGGATGAATGAGGGACCAGCATTCCTTTTATGCAGCGCGTTTGGAGATCATGTTAGAAAGCACGGTTCATGTAAGCTACCCATATCCCCCATGTAAGCCACAAGCCTGTGGCTGTTCATCGTCTATTTCCGCAAATAAACGTGTTACATAAATCAGGGTGATTGAGTTAGCGTATATTTGTATTTTCTCTCTATTTTTGTAAAGACGGGCTCTGTCTAGGGGAAGCAGACCGTAATGAATGGGGGCCATTGAGAGCCGTGATATCTAGACGCTTGAAGGTGGAGAACTGGCTAAAGCAATGGGGTCGTCTGGGGCAGTAAAAACACACACACACACACACACACACACACAGCGTGGTCCGTTACCCTTCCCTTCCCCTCGCTTCCCTCCCCACCAAAGACACAAAGAGGTCGTTCAGAGTTTGTTCCCGAATTCCCGAGGTAAGGGACTAAGTAAATCCATCCATCTTAATGCACTTATTTCAGCGCTGGGAGAGCTGCAGGGAGGCTGTGTAAACACTCCAATATCCGACATGCCACGCTAAACCCAGAGAGCCTGGAACCCATCGGGCCAAATGAAAGCCCTGCCTCTTAACACAAACATGGGAGCAGGCCTCACGGCTCGGAGGCAGGGCCTGGTCGGTAGCTAGCTTGCCTCCGTTTCCCTGGCTAGCCTAGCTCCCTCGTCTGTGTTATTTGTCTAGTTAGGAAGTATGATTTACTGGAGTTTGTTTTAGGTTACCCTCTCGTCCTCCTTCGGTTACTGAGACAATATTGGACCTGAAGATGAAAAGTGTTTGGGCTGCTGCAGACAGGGTAGATGGCTTGTTAAAAGCCTGCCGTCTACAGGAATGAACAGGGTTCCGACTGTAATAGGCTTACATTTACTCTGGCAACCTAAGCTGCCATTTGCAATCTTTATTCCTTTATTTCCCTAGCTCGGTAATTCACATTAGGCAGGTGTTAAGATGCTGAAGTTACTTAAAACCTGAATTTAAGCAATAAAAAGTTTGACATCCTTTTACCAGGGGCTTTTCCATGAAGGCTGTGTTTGGAGGCTTATGGGCCCTCAGAGGCCCCTGCGAGGTGTCAGGGACGGGGCTGTGGCTGGTGGCAGCTTGTCGATGGGTGGAGGTGATGAAAGGACCACTCTGGCTGTCCCTCGGGTGGGGTGAGGGGGGTGGGGGGTGGCTCCAGACCCCATCAGCACTCCCCGAGCCTCACAGCCTCCTCTGATCCAATGTGACATCAGCCACTCTCCTCCCAACGGCACTCCGCTAACAGGGTCACAGCAGCTTATTCCCCCAGCCGAGCAGGACACACACACACACACACACACGCACGCACGCACACACACGCACACACACACATGCACACACACACACACACACACACCATCTATTAGGGCTTTAGCATTCCCAATACACCTCTGGTTTGTTTGGCCCAATTACGCCTGTGTCAGTCAGTGTCCCTGCAGTAGAGGTGACATTGGCAATTTGTGTGTGTGTGTGTGTGTGTGTGTGTGTGTGTGTGCGCGCATGTGTCCTGAAGCCTAATGCCAGAAACGGTCTCTCTAATGAGGCCTCCTGGCGGTTCAGGTGTTTACGTTTGTGTGTGTGTGTGTCAGGAAACCTGATCTGGGAAGGTCCACCCTGGTTACCCCGCCCGGTAGCCAAGACTTGTTTACAGTCCAGGGGCAGACGGACGGGCTCCTCCTCCTCCTCCTCCTCCTCCCAAGACGTCTTCTCTCCAGAGTGCCATCCATCAGTTGTTGCCGGGGGGGGGGGCGGGGTCAGAGCTGCCTCACTGACCCCCGGAGGCTCCAGCAGGCCCGCCGCGCTAACGCAGCGTTCCCAGCGTCCCAGATAGCGTGAGGGGGATTAGCACGGGGGATTAGATGCCCTGCTCGTGATTACTGTCCGCTGTGGAGCGATTCACCCTGAGGGCAGCTGTGCGGCGTGACGAGGGTTAAGTCGGTGGCTAAACGCACCGGTGTGGCCCTGATCTCTCCCCTGTACTTTTTTTTCTTTCCTGTCTCGGCCGCCAGGGCAGGCTTCATATGGGAAGGGTTTCCTGTGTGAAGTGAGTCGGAGCCCCCGACCCCTGTCCCCGTAGCCCCCTCTGTAATCCTGAGCTGTGACATGGCGTCCCAGTGTGTCTGCTGGTGTGTATATATGGTAGAGGGACGAGGGGGGGCGGAGGGGGGCTTCTGGGTGGGATAGCCCGTGGCCCCTTTCCTTTCCCCACCCCTGTGGTCCCAGAGGGGGGGCAGGGTTACAGGTCTGAAAGCCTAAACACTGTGCCTCTTTAAGATGGAGGATAAAGTCGGGGACGCCCACAGCTGGTGCTGTATGGCGGAGGGAGACAGAGACAGAGGAATCCGTCCCGGGTTGATGAAAGCAGCCCTTTAATTGCTCCCTCAAGAGAAGAGGTTATCCTTTTGGTCTCTCTCGTCGTCCGCGTTTGGTCCTCATAAATATGCAGGGTGGAAATCAGTCAGGCAGGGCGGAGTGGAGCTGACTGCAGAGTCACCCAGCCCTGGTGGTGAGCGGCTAGCAGCAGGCCAGACACCTCCGTGGCTGACACGGGCCCTCTACCCCCTGTGTCGTTCTGGTGTGTGTGTGTGTGTGTGTGTGTGTGTGTGTGTGTGTGTGTGTGTGTCAGAACCCTGACTGGCCCAGCTCTCCAGTCACCACGCCGGCCAGCCCCCACTGGTCCCGGCACTGGGTGGTCTAGACGTTGATCAGAGTGAGGGAATGAGTGGGGGCCTGGTTGGAAGGGAGAGGGGTGGAGATGACCTTTCTAACGGCTGAGGCTGGGGCAACATCGCCCCCTGCTGCTGGTGTGCCTTCACACCGGGACATCTGAGAAGAGGACACAGAGGACATGCTTAATTTGCGGCGGGGAGAAGAATGTGTGTGTGTGTGTGTGTGTGTGTGTGTGTGTGTGTGTGTGTGTGTGTGTGTGTGTGTGTGTGTGTGTGTGAAGTTCTATATGTGCACTGGAAAGGAAAGTAAAGCATGTCTATTGGATATAAACCAGCCCTAATGAACTGTGAAATGTTCCATTTTATCACCATCCCATTCCCATTGGTTCAACATCTCTGAGTTTGGCGCGGGCTTTTAGAAGGCTGCCTAAGCAAATCAGCCCCCCCCCCCTACGGATCATCGCCATCTGTTAAAGATTATGTGGCTCCTAGCGGGGCTATTTGATTCCGGCTTCTCCTCCAGTCCCCCTCTTTATTCCACGTGTCAAGTTTTAGAGTAAACAAGCCCAGCACCAAAGCCCACATCTAAGGAGCAGCCGTCCCCCACCCCGGCCCCTTCAAGGGGAGAGCAGGAGGGTTGGGTCCCGGGCGTGGGCCGTGGGCTCTGGTTTGGCTCTGGGCTCAGCCGGGGCTGGTCTGCAGGGGGAAGCGGAGGGCGGTGGTGGGGGTTAGGGCAGCGGTGCGGCCTGCTCTCTGGACGGACACCCGGCAGCCCCGCCGCACGAGCAGGGCAGGAGGAGGAGGCCCACAGAGCCGGCATTGTTCTGGGGCGCAACCCAACTCTCAGGCCGCCGCCGCCTCCGCGCTCCCACGGGGGAGATCAGGTTGGCGTGCCCCCCCACCCCCTACAGCCCTATCATCACCACCAGAGCCTTCCCCCCTAAACCCAGGGGCTTGTTGAGAGAGCACTGAGGCAGCTGACTGTTTGGACGGCTCAGTGCTGTTCAAATAAACAGCTCATACCTAAAGCCCGCCCTGACCGCCCCCCCCCTCCCCCCCCCCAGCAGCAGTCCCACTGCCAGCCTCCATCACCGTCAAACCTGAGTGCCGGCCCCCGGGCTGATTTGGGGAGGGGGGCTATTTCTAAAAAGAGAAGCCGTTGTTAAGCCCCTGGGGTTAGAGAAAGGAGTTAGAGAAATGAAACTAAGCCTGTGGTTTCCTCCCTGCCCGGACTATATGGTTATACACACACAAGGGAGGTTTACTAGGGGAGGATAGGGGATTGCAGGCAGGCGTCCATTAACGGTGTTAGATCTGTGTTCAGGGCTCCTCCACCCTGGGTCTGCTGATAATCGGCCTCCCCTGGAACCTGAGCAAGGGATGGTGTTTGTGAGAGTGAGAATGAGAGAGAGAGAGAGTGTTTAATACACGTACTCACACACACCCTTTATCACACACTCACACACACACACACACACACACACACACACAGGAGCTCTATCAGTAATGCTAATGGGAGTCTCAGGAAGGAGCACCACCGTATGAATTGTTGCCTTCCCCCTAAGTCCATCTTATCATATTTTCTCCTAACATCATTATTACCCTGGAAGGAGTTCTTGTGGAGTCATTTCCCACCTGTATGGGATGTATTGGGTTGGAGGCACGGGGTTCTGACTGGACAGACAGAGGGCTAGAACGACGGCTCTCCAGAGGCAGACACTCCCCTCTCCCTGCTCTCCTCTGACATGGGGCGGTGTCAGCGTGTCGACTCGGGGCTGTCGCTCCCCTGATTGCAGCCAAGTCGATTACTCTTTCACGCTCGCCTCTGGCTAAAGAGAATCAAAAAAGAGACCCGGAGGGAGAGAGAAAAAGAGTGGAGGGAAAAAAAAAGAGAGAGAGACGCACTGGAGGGATTGCTACTCGACACCGCTGACGATCAGAGGTCCACCGCCCCTCAGTGCTGCCGGAGCCTCTCACTGGAGAGAGGGAAGGAGCTGTCTGCCCCTCCAGAGCAGCCCTGCTTTTTGCTGTGCGGTAAGCGGACACCCCCGTGGGCCCGCGTGGTACGACCCGCAGGGTGTATCTGACAGACAGACGCCTGTGGCTCAATGGAGGACGGTGTGGGAGAACAGGACAGACAGACCTGGACAGAGGACACGCTGTAGGGCAGCCTGACCCACTCTCCCTACGGGGGCAGTCGGACCTGTGCAGCGGTAGGACGCTGTGGGTGTGTGTGGGTGTGTTTTGTTTGTTTGGAAGTGTGTGAGTGTTTGCGATTACTGTTGAGGTGACGGTTTTTTACTGTAATCTACCAACGCAATGTTATTATTGACAGACAGGGCTATTCTCGATTAGCTACCTAATTGATTTAAAGACACTCCAGACAATACTGCATTGGATATCGAGTTACTTTTGTCCTACTGCTGTGGACTCTGTATTCGACGACGGCCTAAATGGAGTTGTACGTGCGTTTTGACTTTTCCAAAGCGACACAGCTGAAGCGTGGAACCCTAGTGGCACTCTTATAGAGGGCGTCTGTGTGGTAACGTGCTGCGTCTGGCCTCTGTACCTTTGAGTCTGCTGCGTCTGTGTGGTAACATGCTGCGTCTGGCCTCTGTACCTTTGAGTCTGCCTGTCTCTGTGGGTCCCGGCCTGGGCGGAGGTGAGGAGTGACAAACGCAGCGGGTGGCGGGGGGGTGGGGGGGGGTGAGCTGCTGACTGACAGCGCAGGACTGGAACCACGCAGGGTCCACACAGACACACACACACACACACACACACACACACACACACACACAGAGAGAGAGAGCGAGGGCCACCTACCACCCCTCACTCCACACTAGTGAAGACATCACAGGCCGCGCGGGGCCCTTTCCGCTGGCTGTCGTACCCTGGACGTGACGGAGGGTAATGGGGGGCTCCACAGAGCCACAGCTGCCTGGCCGCGGGGGTGTCGTTTTACACCGACTCTGACAGGCCACAGCAGCAACTGTCTGCCCACCCCCCCCATTCCCTAGATCCTCATTACACGCTGCCGCCCGGCCTGCAGTGGATCTGTCAGGAGACCTCTGGGTCATAGTGTACACCCCCTCCTGTGCCAGGGTGGTCATCATCGGGGGGCCCTCTCCTGTTACAGTCCCACAGGCTGAGCTCACCCCCTAGGGATATATAAAGACCTGCTCTCCAGAGGGGCCTGGAAATGGGACACTATTTACACACACAAGCAGGCTGACACACACCCACACACACATACACACACACCGTTTAGTAAGTTAGGAAAGTTGGTCAGTCACCAGCGTCTAGCCTGCTGCAGCGTTGAGGTGGCCCAACAAAGAGATGTGTGGAGCGGTGAGCCAGGCAGCCGACAGCCATTACCCGAGCAGCAGTGATCAGCGTCTGAGCTCGGTGAGCGGGACGAGGGCCCCCCAGTGACTTCACTAGGAATCAGCAGGCAGGTGGCAGAGCCCAGCACTCCTCAAAGGGATTATGTGAAAGGCAAAAGGATGGATTCTAGGGAAGGTAGGTGAAGGGATTAGGGGGGGTTGCGTTAGTGTCCGTCTTAACGCTCTCTCGTTCTTTATCAACTCGTGCTCTGTGTCTCTCTCGCTCTCTCCTTTTTGTCTGCTTGTCCTCCGGGGCGTCGGGGCTTCTAACGTGGCCGAGCATCTGTCAGAGGAGCTTAGAACAACAGGCCGTGGGTTAATAGCCCCCATTACACCAGACAGCTGCCTTATCACAGGGAAACGCGCGCGCACACACAGCTACTTTGAGAATATGCAGGGGTTTAACTTTCACTTAGCCACATAACACCACCTCCCACATATAAACTCTGAGAATATGCCGGGGTTTAACTTTCACTTAGCCACATACAAACACCCACACGTGTGCTGCAACGCCATTGGCCCGACGCTTAAATTTCACGTGCAATTACACTTTTTAACACTGCACACATAAACGAGTATTAGGACCAGGACTTAAACGTGGGAGCTTAAACACTTTTCCTCCGTGCCTACGTTGGCCTTTTGCTTCATTGCGTGTCGTTAAATCGGCCCCCAGCGGGGGATATGGCCGGCCTCGGCGGTATTCTGGCTGAAACTCAACACGTGTCACGCTCCCTGTCGCTCTCACTCTGCCAGACATAGCCAGGATAGCTGGGCTGCCCCTCCAAAGCCGGGGCTTGATTTCTGCTGGGCTACCAGGCCCCCCTGAGGGGCTGACGCTAATAAAATGGCTCCAGTCTCAGCTCCTCGGCCCAGCGGGACGTCCCGGGACTGTAACCCACACCTCTAACCGAGCCCCGCTGACATGACGGAGCACCGAGGCGACCAGGGGGAGCGCCCGTCAACGTCAAGCCCCGGCCCGCGGCCCAGCGGCAGGCATGTTGGACACGCATGCCTGGGCTGCTGGGAGCACATAGCTGGCGTTTGCTCTGACACTCTGGGGACACTCTGGGGATATCAGGGAGGGAGGAGGACTTCACAGTGGCCTCTGGTCTGAGAGGCAGCAGGGGGATCTCAGCGGGGTGCACGTGTGTGAGTGGTGGAAGGGTCACGCTCCTACAGTTGTACAGGGGGATTGAGTTGCGACGTGAGGAGAGAACGCTGCCTGCGCTAAGGTTACTGACACGAACCTTCATCTGTCCAGCGACGTGATATCATAAGCCCTAAGTACATGTCCTGGCAACTGGGGCTTAGGGCTGTCCCCTCAGCTCTTTGTGAAAGGTGCATTGTAAGAGGTGCATTGTGTGTGTGTGTGTGTGTGTGTGTGTCTGTGTAGAAGATCTCTCAACACACTCTTACTGTATAGCCCATCCCCCTGTTTAATACTATAGATGGGTGTCTGGGCACCAGAGGACAAACACATACATATACAGAGAAATAGGGGAGTAGGGAATGGCAGCTAATTGAAACTCAAGGGCTTTCTCCTGTCTTGCTGGGAGACGAGGGGAGAAATAGGCCAGAAGGAGTCTCTGGTGTGTGTCTGTCGGCTCAGATGTAGAGAGGGAATTCACAGGACCCAGGAAAGGAAAAACAAGTCTTGTTGTGATGTGCATCGGGGCCTCGTAATATGTGTGTGTGTGTGTCGTCCTGTTGTGTGGAAGAGATGTGTGAAAGATGTCTTCCGCTGGTCTGACAACAGGCTTCATTAGGAACAAATAAACAAAGCCCCTCCCTGAGCGAGGAGGTCTATGGGGAACACATGTCTAGACCTCTCCCCAGCTCAACCGCTCGGCGCTCAATTAGAACCCTGATGTTGTCGAACAAAATATGGAGATTGTAAACGTGGCTTTCTCCCCTCGCACTAAATAGTTTCCAGACCGCCCCGACGCTGAATTGGCTGGCCCTGAGAATGGAGTAAAACCAAACCCATTAGGAACCATTTGAACTCGATTTCTATTCACGGAGCGTTTGCGAGCGCAGAAGTGCAGGCTAGCCAGGCCCTCGCCCGGGGACGTCCTGATGATAATTAATGTTTACACAGGCCGACACACGCAAGATGGAATTTTCGCGGCGGAGGGCTGGAGGCCGCGCTCAGCCCAGTGTGTGCGCCTGCTGATTTGGCGCGAGCAAACCCCCCAGCCTCCCTGGATGTGTTTGTCCGTTCACGGAGGAGGGAGAGGCGGACGGAGCCGCGGTCTCATAACAACACCGCCATTGTTTAAGTGCATAATTGTGTGTCTGGCTGGAGGGAAAAAAAGCAACAATCCACCCACATGATTTGGTCTAGACCGAAGTAATCTGTTTTCTTCTGATTCCAAATGCTGCCGGGGAGCAGGCTGCAGAATGTGGAAACAGTTGACACTCAAAGTGCATAGAGACGGAATAATGTTTTCTTTTCCTTCAGTGGCTCGGACAGAATTCTGTTTACTGTGACACAACTGGGAGGGAGGGAGGGAGGGAGCGAGGGAGGGAAGGAGGGGAGATAACAGAAGGAGGGAGAAAGGGAAAGAGACAGTGAGTGATAGGAGCTGTGAAGGCCTTTGTCAGCTGTGACAGACAGCTGAGATTATGGCTGTCGGCAGTTCTTCCAGGGTGGGCCTGTTTCTCTACCCCCACCGTCTCTCCCCAGCTGACAGCTGGGAGCAGGTGTTCCTCCGCACGGCGTAGGGCGCCAGCCGACACAGGTTACCTGCGCTTGCATCACCCCTGAGTCAGGCAGGCAGGTAGAGCACCTGGGGTTAACTGGGCTTTGCTCCGACTCTGTCCCGCCGTCAGCCCAGCGCCTCCGCCCGCCCGGCCGGCCCTTCCTGGCACACTCACTCTAGCAGCACCTGGCTGCTCAAAGCCCTCAACAGGTGCACAGCTGTCAGCCAGCCACGCCGCGCGCCAACTCTAACCCGCCCTCTTTATGGGTGTCGCTTACGTTTGATTGGATAATGGGACATTGGCTGAATGAAAACGAGCACTTTCCCCTCTCGGTCTCCTGCTCCCATAAGAAAGGCTGGATCCGATCTGGAGAGCTTTGGTGTTGGAGCAGCCTGGCGGCCCTAGTTTGACGGTGAAGTGACCGGACAGCTAAGTCCCCCCTGAGGCCCGGGCATCAGCACGCCTAGCTTGCCCCCCCCATCTCTCTGCTTCCTCTGTGCTCAGTGCAGCGCTCCTCTCCTGCTCAGGCTCCCCGGCCCTCGAGTGCTGGGCTTGTTGGTTTTGCGTGATTGAGGCTGCGTGACCCCCCCCCGGCTGCACGGGGCCCTGGTAGGTGAGCGCGTGGGTTAAGAATGTGTGATGAGGCTATTTAGAGGAGGAACAGGGAGACGCAGGCTTGGGATGTCCCCGAGGTCTCTACCCCCATCAATCTGTCAGGGCCAGCTTTTCTGTCACCCTAGAGAGCGCTGGCAGCACAGGGAGAGAGAGAGAGAGAGAGCGAGCGAGAGAGAGAGAGAGAGAGGGGGGGAGAGGCCAAACGGTTTTGGCCGAGACAAGGCAGTGAGTTGAGGCCAATTTACGAGAGGGCAGGTGTTGGCTAGCGGGTGGTTGTTCTGAAATGAATATGGATGATATGAGCTCAAATATGCTATGTCAAATGAGGGAACTAAAATGTGCTGTGGTTATACTGTGTTTATGCTGTTACTCAGACTTCTTATGTTCTCATAATCATTTTTGATTATGATTTTGAATCATTACTTTTATTATTTCCCCTTTGAAGAGAACATTACGTCTTTTCCCCTTGGGGCGTCCCACAGGCTGTGTGTGTAGTTCATGTCCTGAGAGCAGTAAGAGTAGGATCCCCCCCCCCCCCCCCTCTTCTAACTAATGAGTTGTTCTCTTAAGCGCATTACTAGGTCCCCAGACACGCTGCCTTTAATGAAGCCTTTGTCTACCCAGGCTCTCACACCGCGCTGACCCCCACAAAGCCCTCCTGCCCCTCCTTACCTGGCTCTCCCTCCACCACCAGCACCACCAGGCCTCTTTCCCCATCCTAACACCCACCATGTCCCTGGCAGACGTGTGCTAGTTAGAAAAACAACAGAATAATGAAATGGTGGAGGACAGTGGGGCAGGCTCAGCGCGGAATACTAAAGGAAGTTGCGTCTTATTTGTTTCCAGGGATGAAGGAGACTGACAAATTAACCCTCGTGGGAGGGGGAGGAGGAGGAGGAGGGGGGCTGCTCCTCCTCCGCGTCGCCTGGCCCTGGAGTCTTCATTACGGCCAGAATAGACACCTTCTTTTCGACGTGTTAGCACATTCTCCAAACAAGCTGAGGGGATGTCAGGGGGGTGGAGAGGAACGGGAGATGTGAGGATTCCTCCTCGATCTCAGTATGTTAGGAAAAGGGTGGTCTGCTTCCAAGCTGCTGGTTTAAGTGAGGGAGGTCGGCGTGGAGGACAGTATGGGTTTAACATTCTGCACCGCCTCCTGTGTACTGCACATTGATCCGATGTAAACGCACGCGAGTAAAGCAAGGAAAGGTTCTCCGCCGGTTATGGATTTCATAGGTGTCGGATAAGGGCGCCTGCTAGCATGGTACGTTTATGTAGCGCTGTGTAGTCCCGGAGACAAGGCCTTCAAACGGGGCAAATGTGTCTTTTGTTTCTGCTGGAGCTGGCAGATGTATTGGCCAGTGTGTTCTCCCCGGGAGAATATGAGTCGATAGCTGTTATTGTATTGACCGTGATCTGGCACGGGTATTAGCTCCCTCGACCTATCGTAATGGTGTCACATGTGCTCCGGCGCTAGCTCCCTGCTTAGCATTCTAATGCTAATGGGCGAGATTTCCCACTGAGGGCGCTAGCCGAGCCCGTCCCTGGGGCGTTAGCACTAGGCTGGGGTGTTAGCACTAGGCTGGGGCATTAGCACTAGGCTGGGGTGTTAGCGCTAGGCTTAGTCAGGGCCCCTGGGAGAAGCTGCAGCCGGCTCTAATGGACCTCCGGAGGGTTGGCTGCCTCGGCCCAGGGGAATCCGCCCAGCGCCTACCCAATCAGCAGCTCTGTGCCTGGGATGGATTTAGTCCACAGAGCCCAGGGGGATGGGGCCCCCTCCGCTGTCCCCCTGGGGCCTGGAGAGGGGAGTTAATTACAGGTTACGTATGCACTGTCATCCCCTGTGAGCCTGCCTGCCTGCCTGCCTCCACCGAGCAGTGGAGCTGACTGCTAATGCTGAAGCACTGAGTAGAGGACTACTGCAAACACATTATTATCGTTGGATACGCACGTTATACGTACAGCCTCTCTGGGGGTTAATTGTTGGTGGATAATGGCGGGATAGGAATCTGCCATGAACTAAGAGAAAAGAAGTATGATTCCTATCAGTAGTACAGTAAAACCCGGCTGTATGCGGGGCCCCGGGGGGCCTCTGTCTCAGGGTGTATGAAAGGCCCCAGATGCCACGGCAGCGGGGTGTGTGAGTCGATGCCCTTCAGCTGGGACCTCCGCTGTGCCTCACAAACGAGACGCCCGGGCCCCCGCACAAGAGCCGAGCGGGAGGCAATTTCACCGACACGAGCCCAAACCAAAGGCCCCGCCGCTCGCACACAGCCCCCCCCATCCCCATCGCCCCCCGCTAGCACGCACGCCAGAGCGGGAGCGGGTCTCGTCTGAGACCTCCGCTTTCACGGTTAGAAGGAGCTCATTACACGCTGGCGCACCAACACAAACAAGCGAACATCTGCACCCTGACGCCTGGTGCCATTGATGTGAACCCAACACATGTTGACGCTGGCAAACACTTCCTCTCCTCGGAGCTGTTCAGGCACGCTGATCACATTTAACGGCGGAACCCGCGGGAGTCAGCGGCTGATGTTTAGCGAGCGTGTCGGCGTCCGTAGCTCATCGGCTAGTCCTGAAAATATTTTGAGACGGACTCTTTCTGCGTTTAGATGTTGACTTTCGTCTGTTCTCTCTCTCTGTCTTCATACAGTTCCAGATTTCACTGCTGATGCCCTCTCCACCAATGGCAGCCAGGAGCCTCGCAGCGCGGGCCTCCCGGTGTCAGGCCTAGAACGCAGCCAGGAGAGGAGCCAGGAGAGCTGCAAGGAGCCCCAAGCCCAGCCCCTCGCCCCCAGCCGCCCCAAGCCGCCTCTGCCCCCCCAGGCCTACACGCCTGCCCGCCCCGCACCTCCCCTTTCTGGCCCTCAGGCCCAGCTCTCCCCGCCGCGTCGGGCCCAAAGCCACAGCCAGGCCCAGGCCTCAGTCCACCCGCCCCTGCGCTCAGAGGCTGTCCACAAGCCTCCGCTCCCTGCAGCCCTGCCTCTCGCCCAGGGTCAAGAGCCCTCGCAGGCCCCCCCGCCCCGGCCCCAGCACCAGCCCGAGCCCCTGTCCCACCCGCGGCCTCCGCCCACACCCAGCCTGCACCCGCACCCCCCGTCCCCGGCCCTCCCAGCCCAGCAGCACCACCACCCCCACCACCACCACCAACACCCCAGCCAGGCCGGGCCCCAGCGGCCCCCATCGCGCTGCCACACCCGGCCCCTGTCTGCCTACAGCAGCAGCCTGAGCCTCAACGGACACAGGTAAGCACAATTGTTGTCTGTTGACTGTCTGTTAAATCACAGAAATGTCTTTTAGTCTTTTAGTGATCCCTCATTAGCTCGTAGATCAATCAGTCGTAATGCAGGGAGAGAAAAAAACTTACTATTCACACACTTGAGAACACCAAGCCACCTCTTCAGCTGAAAGTGTGCGGTCGTCGCTGATAGCACACCATCAGTATGGAAATTGCTGGCTACTAAGGCGGAGAGTGCCCCTCCCCTCCCCACTTCTCCCCAGCCAAACAATAGTGCTGATTGTCAGCGGGGATGGTGAAGTACCTACGATTTTATTAGCCACCCACCTTGTTGTCTGCAGCGGCGTAGCCCCTAGCGACAGCAGCCTGGCCGGCCGGCTGGCTGGCCGCCTGCTTCGTAGACCAGTCCTCTGGCGCTGCAAACAGAGCCAAGCACCACAGACTCCACGTCCCTCTGTAGTAACTCTACAGTGCTTTTGGGATAACTCCCAGAGCGACCGGTACCTCTCCAGCTCCTCCAAGGTTAGAGCTGGCACTGCCTCTCCCCCCTGCCGGTCTGCCGGTGTGCCAGCAAAGCTTGGCATCCGCCGTGAGTAATCCCACCCCCCGGGCCGTCTGTGGGAGCGGCTGCAGCCAACGAGCTTGTGTGCTTAGTGGGTAAAGACACTGAGAAAGGGGCTGGTTGACTGGCCCCCAGGGGTATAACCAAAGCCTGTGTGTCTACTGTCTACCCTCCATCTCGGGTTCCGTTCCCCCTCTCGCTACGTGCCCAGGCTCCTGAGGGGGCGCTGTTTGCAGGCTCAGGGTTGTGGTGAGCCAGCGTGTTGTTCAGAGTGTGAATCCAGGACGACGTCAGAACAAAGTGTCAGGCAGACTGTGTTTCCCCCGGATGGAGGAAGGTGTTGGTGTTGATCGTGTATTAACATTTCTTTTGTTTTCCCTCCGTCTTGTCTCTGAAGCAGCAGTAGGAGCAGCACCCCGGGCAAGCCCCACGGACCCCCAGGTCCGCCCGCCCACCTGCCCCACCACCCGCCCTCCGCCGCGGCCGCCGCCTTCCCCCTGCCCGTCAACCAGGGTGCTCCCACCGGCTTCCCCCCGGCCCTGCAGTCCTCGCCGCACCCCCATCACCCCAATATGTTTGCGCCTCCAGCCGCCTTGCCCCCACCTCCACCACTGACGTCTAGCGCCCTGCCAGTCCCCGGACACCCTGCCACGGGGAGTGCCTACTCAGGTAAACGAGCGCCGCCACACACACACACACACACACACACACACACACACACACACAGAAAACCTCGGCCCCACACACACACACACACACACAGAGAACGCCTTGGTCCCCCCCACACACACACACACAACAGTCCCAACACTTTCCACCCCTTGTAAATTGTCAGGGGTGTTGTGACCCCATGCCAGATTTAAAACAAAAACAAGGTGTGAAGTATGTGAGGAGCAATGAGAGGGGCTGTAATGACATGCAAGTGGGACAGAGTTTTACCTTGGGAAGAGTTCATGGAGGCCGACAGCAGTGGCGCCCACATTCCCGGGGGTAGCTCACAGTGCGGCCTGCGTGGGACCTCAAAAGCACACACGGGGGGGCATGCTTTCCCACTGTCGGCTGGCTGTTTGATTGATTGACTCTTTTGGCACAAATGATACACAAGAGCCAATCCCGTCACCTTGTGAAAGCAATTACACAGCCCGCGCCTTGCACCAGGGCGCTCCGAAGCTTAATGTCAGGGTGGGAATGAACTAACGGGAATGGCAGGCTTCAGTTATGCTACCCGCAGCCCAATTTTCCCTGGGAAATGTGTTCATCTAGGAGAAATCAATTTAGTCAATACACAATGAGCCCGACTGGATATTGTTCAAAAGATTCTAATGAAATTTTTATGAAGAGAAAATTCCATTTCCTCCCCCCGAACTCAATAGACTCAGCAAATAAATGTGTAAAACGGTGCATTGAATTACGGTGGCATACAAACTATATGGTTTCTCTCGAGAAAATAACATTCCTTGGGGCAATTTTGCTCAATTTGGAAAGCGACGTGTAAAATACATTTGTCCATTCCTCCTGGAGCCGGCTGTGGACCAGCCAGAGAAGGGGGGATTTGTTCGAGCGGTAGAGAGGTGTTGTCCTCTCGAAAAGGGGCTTTAGCGATTCAACATTCGAGGCCAACGCGCTTTCCACCATCTTGAGCCTCTTTCATGTGCAACTAGCTGAGGCGCTCAATATATTCCCTGACTGTGATTTCCATGTTCTTTGCTTCCCTAAGCTTTACTAAAATATGATTAACACTGCCAGGATCGATGCGTCTGAACCTCGGGATTTGTGTGTTTGGCAAGCCGTGTGAGCTTAACCCACCAGTGTACTCGTGATAAAGCAACCGTTCTGACTATCTCTCTCTCTCTCTCTCTCTCTCTCTTCCTTTCTCTCCAGAACAAGACCTTCTGCGCCAGGAGCTCAACACGCGCTTCCTGGCCTCCCAGAGCGCCGATCGCGGGGCCTCGCTGGGCCCGCCGCCCTACCTGCGCACCGAGTTCCACCAGCACCAGCACCAGCACCAGCACCAGCACCAACACACCCACCAGCACACCCACCAGCACACCTTCACCCCATTCCCCCACGCCATCATGCCCACCCCAGCACCGCCCATGGTGCGTACCCCAGGCAGAAATGTGAGGATAAGTAGTGCACATCTTCCACCGGGCCAGAGGGGCGGAGGGGATGGGATGAGATGGGATCAACGAGTATAAATAGGGGCGGTCAGATAATTATTGCCATTATACAGCCTCTTTACTTTTAAGTGTTTTTTGATATTTGTAGCAGGAAAGGCTTTGCCATGTGTGCATGCGGGATGGGAGGGCGCTTAAAGTGGCTTTGCTCCGGGTTTTTGGCGGGGAGTATTTGACATTGTGCCTGTGTGCGTGTGTGTGTATGCGTGCGTGTGTGTGTGTAAGCGGGGCCAGTGGTGCCGCAGGGAAACAGGGGTTTCTGTGGCGTGCTGTCAATGATGACCATGTGTTTCCCTGCCACCACAATGATCCCTTTCTTCTCCCAGAAAAGCCTTTCTAGTGTTTTCTCTGGCATACTTGTGGTCCTAAAACTCAATGCAGTTTACTCTAAATTGGCAATAACTGCCCTGAGCAAGTTGTTTAATTCCGAGCCAGCTCTGAGAACATAATACCGGTTTATGCGTTGGAGCTTTAATGACATCATTTCAGGTCTTTTGGGGCTTTCATTATAGCAGAATGCTTTGGTTAGAGACCCGCTGTTTCTCTGGGGCCACAGGCAATGAGACTTGTTGTCCCTTAGAAACACACACACACACACACACACACACACACACACACACACACTTTCTCTGATGTAGCTCTTCTGTAACTGCAGACGTTTTGCCTGGCTCCGAAGATCCCTCAAAGTCAGCTAGGCCGGGGCTCTAACAGCTAATGAGCACATAAAAGGCTCTTTATGGCTGCAGTGTTTATACTTGAGTGAGGAAATGTTCTCCCTGGGCCCACATTAGACCACTAAAAGCAGCCCAAATGAGACCCACAGCTGCATGCTTTATGAGGCCTTCCGACACTCATAAAAGGGGGACAGGAGAGGAGAGAGTGTTTTTGCATAGGGAAATGGTCATGCGGTGGCTTTGTGTCGCTCGACAAAACAAACAATGGAGCCGGGCTGAAGCGTGGACGGCGCTGCTTGTCGACTTTGTCCCCTCCGTGTGTTTAGTGCCGCCGCAGTCCAGGAGCGCGGCATTTCGATCGCCTCCCACAATGGTGGAAGCAGTCCCAGTAGCATGCTAATGGTTTGACATGCACCTCTCTCTGGTATTCTCGTTGTACTCAGTCCTGTTTGTATTATTCCTTCAACAGTTTGAGAAGTTTCCGACCAAAGTTGACCCCTTCTACAGACACAGCGTGAGTTTCCCGTACCCGTCCATGTTGAGTGTTCAAAGCGCTGTCTTGAGCTTCCCCATCCTGCCTCCTTGTTAGTTCACCCCCTTTCTCTCCTGTGTGTGTGTGTGTGTGTGTGTGTGTGTGTGTGTGTGTGTTTGTGCTTGTACGACATACCTTCACCAGTCATTAGAAAGGGAGTGGTGGGTGTGTGAGAGATATTCAAACATTCAGCACCGATCTTTCTCGCTCGTTATTCTTGACACGTGGCATGTCTGTCGGCTAACACGTGCGCCAGCTCCAACCATTTCGTGGGCCGGCTGCGCTGTTCTGTGCTGTGCGTGTGTGTACCGGTGGAAAAAAAGATCTGTGTGTCTGTAAATGCCTTTGTCTCTGCCACACTCGACCTCTGCCTTCAATTACAGTGCGGCGGTAATTCAGGGGGATTCAGCAGTTGTACACACTCTGAATGAGAGGATCAATTGCACGTCAGGGCCCGGACAACCTCTGTTTAGAATTAACATCATAATAAGCTATTAAACTATTATCGATGCCTCGTTGAATAGGAGCAGCCCGGGATAATGCTGCGGCGTTGAGCCTTTTTGTCAGGGCAGTCCCTCAAGGCTTCACGTTCACGAGGCACAAAAGAGGGCCTATTTGTTGTCCTGTACGCCTAGTCTGGTGAATGTTAGTTATTAGTCATGGCTGCTCCGTGATGTGGAGGTAGTGGTTTGCTCCGGTCATTCATTTTGAAACCCATCCCCTCCCTAACCACCTCTATCATCTGTGTTCACACAGCTGTTGTCGGGCTTGGGGGGGGGGGGGGGGGGGGGGGGGGGGGGGG
>JAVQIZ010153965.1:0-11083 GCA_036023535.2 Galaxias brevipinnis | reverse complement strand
CTCACATTACTCACCCCCCATACCACACTCACACACACACACACACACTCCAAACACCCCCCCCCCCACTCCACACACATTAGTCACACCTATTTCCAGGGAAGCGGAGCGTCGCGGTGCGTTGAGTGGTCCCGTCGTCTCCACACGGGGGGGGGGGGGCTTGTTTAGGGACAAAGGGCTAAGCGTGTCCCCCTGACGGGAGGCAGGGCCCGCATGCTGAGAGGGGCCCCCAAAACACTCAGGCACCACCGCCAAGCACAGAGCCTGATGAATGACCAAACACACAGGCATTATCGCCGATCCCAGAGCCAGATGAATGACCAAGGAGACAGGCAGTACGGACGAGTCCCAGAGTCTGATGGATGACACATATGGTGCTGAAGGGGAGGGGGGGGGGCTTTGGGTCAAGTGGAGGAAGCTCCGTGTTCAAACGCTGTGTAGCACGTCTGCCCCGAGTCAGTCAGTCAGTCAGTCAGTCTGTGAGCGCACACCCACACTGACAGCTACGCACCTCCACCACACTGACAGCTACACCCACCTCCACCACACTGACAGCTACACCCGCGGCTAAGGCCTATTCACTGTCTCTGGATTGGTAAAGGCATTTATAATTTTTAACTAGATATGTATAATTCATAATTAGTGGAACTTGGAATATTTTATTGGGGTACAGGGATTTGATGTATCAGTTTGAGTGTCATTGTGGGTGTTGCTGTTGTTCATGGCGTTTCACTGGACAGCACTCAGACTGGCCGGGTTTCAGGCGGTGTTGTGGTGTTGTTTGCTGGCCTTGAAGACATGCACCACGAGAGTCCTACCGTGTGTGACCTCATCCTATGTCGTGGTGCGCGGTGGAGGCAGAGAGTACACACACACACACACAGAAAAACCTCTTCTAGTCGCACATCAAGAGCAGCCCTTACTTCTCTGATTCAGTGTTTCCCTCTGTAACGGTCTGCCTGCCTGCCTGCCTGCCTGCCTGCCTGCCTGCCTGTCTGTCTATCTGTCTGTCTGTCTGTCTGCCTGCCTGCCTGCCTGTCTGTCTATCTGTCTGTCTGTCTGTCTGCCTGTCTGCCTGTCTGCCTGTCTGTCTGTCTGTCTGTCTGCTTGTCTGTCTGTCTGTCTGTCTGTCTGTCTGTCTGTCCGTCCGTCCGTCTGTCCGTCCGTCCCTCGCAGCATAAACAAGGTGAAAGGAGCAGAGTCAAACTGACAGGCTGAAAGGTCACGGTGCGTTGCTAGGCGACCTCGCCGGTACTCTCGGGGGATGTTTGATTTTAGAGAAAAATAATCTGAAGACTTTGCGGTCGATCTCAAAGGAATGCCTAATTGTGTTCCAATGATGCCGGGAGGAAAAGACGATGATGAAAAGAAGACAGATAAAAAAAGAAATAAAAAAAGAGTGAGGGGGGGATTGGAGAAGGAGAGATGGGAGAAGAAGGAGGGAGGGCAGAAAGACTCCCTCATTAGTTCATTGAGCTGCACTCCCTCTGGCTGTTCAGTGGCCTTTTCACTTCAACCTGTCTCCACCTCCATTACAGCTCTGCTGGGTGACGCATGTGTGTGTGTGTGTGTGTGTGTGTGTGTGTGTGTGTGTGTGTGCGTGCGCGCGCGTGTGATTGTCTTGCGGTGGGATTGTCTGTCGTCAGTGTATTGTTTGTACTCAATTCTATATTACATTTAATTCCTAATTCCGAGCTGCGTTCCACAGGCCCAACATGTCAATGGGGCTTCAGGAGTGGACAAAGCCATGGGGACCCTTCTGTACAATATGGCATCTCGCCTCAGGGACATCAAGCGCCTCGCTTTTCTCACAGACCAAATTGCCCAGCGCAAGATCATCACAGATCTGCAACTAGCAGGTATACACACACACACACACACACACTCACTTACAGAGAGGCATCTGCTCGCTAAAATTGCATGTTCTACTTCATCGCTACACAGGAAATTCAGTCCACATGCTGATACTTAATCCCTTTCATGAACATGGCTTTAACTGAATGATGAAATATTTTGTCATCACGCCACTTAGCCCCCCTTCTCTGTGTTATCTGCATATTTACACAATTTCCCCTGATCTGCTTTCTAGCTGCCCTTGACTTTGTAAAGAGCAATCCCCAAGACCCTATCAATCAAAAGGAGTTTGAATCTACATGCGGTGTGGGCGTGTCAGTCACACCAGAACAGATTGAAGATTCGGTAAGGATATTATCAGCCTATTCATATAGAGAGAGGAATAGCACATTGTGAAATAGATTTAACTGCTAAATACCATAGCTAGGGTTTAATAGCAGGGTGTGTTTTAGGTGGAGTCCGTAATCAAGAAGCACAAAGATCAGCTATTGACAGAGAGGTATCGCTTCAACATGGGACTACTCATGGGTGAGACTTTTGTGAGAGTTTTCTCTTTAAGACCTTGTTTTGCTTAATTCTCTCACATGCTTATTGACTTCCAGTAGGTTTTGTCATATTTAAGACAGATTTCCTTCTCTATCTTACAGGAGAAGCTCGTGCTGCTTTGAAGTGGGCTGATGGAAAGATCATAAAAAATGAGGTGGACATGCAGGTGTGTAAAGCCATGTGTGGGTATGTTAATAGTGGTAAATACATTGTATCTCGTGTATGCTTTTTGTTTTGTTTGAAAAGTACTATGTGGGTATTTTCTGTAACTGTGGTTCTTGTTTACTTCTAGGTCTTGCACCTCTTGGGCCCCAAGACAGAAGCTGACCTTGAGAAGAAACCCAAGGTAGCACGATTATTGCATGTTGATATAACTACACATCCAGCTCTAAGTGTGAACCCTTTTTTTAAATACCTAACCCTTAAAGGCTATGCATGAAATGTATTTCTGTTCAGGCTCAGAAGATAAAATCTCCTGAGACTGAGGTGAAGGTGAAGGAGGAAGCTGCTTTTAATGGTAAAACCCTTGGCATACCCGTTACAGCGTTATCTTCCCTCTAAATGATTAAATGACTATGGGGTACTTGTCTTACATTTGTGGGTGGGTGTTTTTGTATAGGTGAGGCCAAGATGGAAAGCAAATCGCTAATGGAGCAACTTAGAGGCGAGGCTCTGAAGTTCCACAAGCCAGGTGAACTTGACATTCCTGATCATTCATTGTTCAATCCGCAGCTCTCTTAAATGTTTTGCTTACTAATCACAGTGATGCTAGAATGCTCTTGAACCTAATCTCTTACCTTTCACCCCGGAACCGTCACTCTAGGAGAGAACTATAAGACGGAGGGCTACGTTGTCACTCCCAAGACCATGGACCTGCTGAAAAAGCATCTGGAGATCACAGGTGGACAGGTAAGTCATATCCTACACGTTTGTGGAAAATAGGAAGCGTGAAGAAGCTGCCATAAATTCAAAATGTTTTCTTCTGCCTCTCTCGTGTGATCTTGTTTTCCAATTAGATACGTACCCGTTTTCCTCCTGAGCCTAATGGTATCCTCCACATTGGACACGCCAAAGCCATTAACTTCAATTTCGGTTATGCCAAGGTGCGGCATTGTTTATTTTGACTTGAGGGGTTTTTTTGGTGCCTTTTTTGCCTATTTTTTTTCTCTTCATTCTTCTAAAACAAATCCACCGTTACCCCAATCTCCATCTGTTGCCAATCCATGAATTGTTAAAACCTCAAATTGTCTCCCTCTTCAGGCTAACAGTGGGGTCTGTTTTTTGAGGTATGACGACACCAACCCAGAGAAAGAGGAGGAGAAATACTTCACTGCCATCAAGGACATGGTAGAATGGCTGGGTAAGTTTCCTCAGCACCACAAAGACAGTGCTAACCTTAGTAAGATTACCATATACATTCACCACAAGTCAGTGCAGTTAAAACCTACTGTATATCTAACTTTCACAGGCTACAAGCCCTATGCTGTAACCCATGCATCAGACAACTTCCAGCAGCTCTATGACTTAGCGGTGGACCTCATTTGTAGGTAAGTGCAGCAGCCTAGGGGTGCAATGTGAGACCCGTATTTTGCTCCATTTGAAATACTCCTTTTAATACTGTGGTCACATTTCTCTACAGGGGTCATGCTTATGTCTGTCATCAGAAGGGGGAGGAGCTCAAGGGACACAACCCTCCCCCATCACCATGGCGAGAACGCCCTGCTGAGGAGTCAAAGGTGCTGTTTGAGAGGATGAGGCGGGGCCTGTTTGCAGAGGGAGAGGCTACGCTCAGGATGAAGATGGTCATGGAGGATGGCAAGATGGACCCTGTGGCCTACAGAATCAAATACACAGCTCACCACCGGACAGGAGACACATGGTAGGATGTTCTCTTGTCCCCTCACCATGGTCGCTAGTGTTTTGGAATACTGATTTAAATCATAACACTGCTACTCTCTCCTTAGGTGTATTTACCCCACCTATGACTACACTCACTGCTTGTGTGACTCCATAGAGAACATCACACACTCACTCTGCACCAAGGAGTTCCAGGCTAGGTATGCAGAGGGCCACCGCTTTTCTTGATGTTTGAATTCGTTTCATGTTTGGGATTGTAGTTAAAAAAAACAAATCCTTATCACTGGTACTACTCATATGTTAATACACTAAATAATTAAGTGTTTGTTTCCCAGGCGGTCTTCGTATTTCTGGCTGTGCAATGCTCTTGATGTGTACTGCCCAGTACAGTGGGAGTATGGTCGCCTGAATCTTACCTACACTGTTGTATCCAAGAGAAAAATCATCAAGCTTGTGGAGACAGGCACTGTTAGGTAGGAATACTACATCCCCAAACATTATTTTTTTAACAACTGTCTTAACATAACTTATGTGCGTTAACTGCAACAAAGCGTATACCCATAATAATTGATGCTCCAGTCTTTTTTTTTTATGAATATTGATAAATTATTTTATTATCAACGCACATACAGTAAATCCCATGTTTTTATATTAACATAATGACATTTGTACAGGGACTGGGATGACCCTCGTCTCTTCACTTTAACAGCACTGAGGAGGAGGGGTTTCCCACCCGAGGCTATTAACAACTTCTGTGCACGGGTCAGAAAATAATTATAGCAATAGATTAAGTAACGAGAGGGGCTGATAGGGGTGATTCTGAATCAAAGTTTGCCTCTGATCCCCTCAGGTGGGAGTGACTGTTGCCCAAGTGACAATGGAGCCCCACATGCTGGAGGCATGTGTAAGAGATGTTCTGAATGAATCGGCACCTCGCGTCATGGCCGTCCTGGAGCCACTTAAAATCACCATCACAAACCTACCAGACAACTTTAAGGTATGTACACAGGACACAAACAAAATTAAAATAACACCTATACACCAAAGTATTATCGAAAACAATTTTGTCCAAATAAAGTTCTGCTGAACTTATAGTATAGTATTTTTCTTTTCTGGATGTGTTTTTTTTTTTTCTTTTTTTTTTGGGCGGTCATCACCTCTACAAACTAAAATCTTGTGTTAACCACTGAATCCTGCGATCCTTTTCTTCTTCTCTGTTTTCTTTCAGACGGATGTTTGTGTACCTGACTTCCCGGCCAATGAGGACAGAGGCAGCCATGTTATTCCCTTCACACGTACTGTCTACATCGAACAAAGTGACTTCAGAGAGGTGGGCCAGATACATCTCAGCAGTGAATACTTTTTTTTCAGTAAATTATTTTATATTAAACATTGTATATGATTGTAACACATACACATGTCATTTCCCCTCGATATTCAGGTAATGGAGAAGGGCTATAAGCGTTTGACTCCAGAACAGCCTGTAGGTCTAAGGCATGCTGGGTATGTCATCACGGTGCAAAAAGTTATCAAGGTAAGACCAAGCATATGTCTGAAAAGCAGTTACCAGCTATGATTAATTTCTCAACCTGGAAATACAGTATATATTCTTGTTTGCTTTTGTGCATCCTTTTGTCTTTTCTTGACTTTTTCTGTGCAAAGTAAAATATGATGCAACATGAACATCCATCCATCACACCTTTCTGTCTCTCTGTCTAAGTTGTATATATACATTTTTTTATATTTCAGAACCCTCAGGGTAGGGTAGTTGAGGTTGAGGTGTCTTGCTGCAGTTCCACGGAGGTTGCAGAGAAACCTAAAGCCTTCATCCACTGGGTCAGCCAGCCGTTGGTTTGTGAAGTGCGCCTCTACGAGAGACTGTAAGTCTAAGAGTAATATCCTTTAAATGTAGCCTAGTATGTCTTTTGACCTGATCACAGTGATTGATACCTCTTTGCCCTGTGTAGATTCCTACATAAAAACCCAGAGGACCCCGCAGAAGTTCCTGGTGGCTTCCTGAGTGACATCAACCCTGTGAGTAATAGTGTACTACAAAACTTCACACTTACAAAATGTTAGCTGCAGCCGTGCCAGCCTTTATCTTCCAGGATTGTGTGTTTAAAAAACAGGAAATATATGTGTGTTTTTTTTTTTCCTTTCCGTCTCTTAGCGTTCTATGCAAGTGATTAATACTGCCTTGGTGGACAGCTCAGTAAAAAGGGCAAAACCCCTTGACAAGTTCCAATTTGAGAGAGTGGGCTATTTCTCTGTGGACCCTGACAGCACTGCGGACAAGGTACATTAAGTGAAAAGATTATGGTTACTGTCCATTATATAAAAACATAATACTTCAACATTTTGATTCTTTAAATAACGTCAACCTATTTTTTCTTTCTAGCTTGTCTTCAACAGAACGACCACTCTTAAAGAGGACTCTGGAAAGATTTGATTGAAATGTTCAAGATCAAACCTCTGCTCTATTGGAACCCTTATACATAAAAAACAAGATTGTGTGTGTCTGCATGTTTCAAAGTGGAACGTCAGCAAAGAATTAGGCTGAGATTGAATCAAACCTAGATAGTAGATTACCAATCAGATGCATTTTTATTTTCTGAAACACTTAATTTGTACAGACCAAGAACTGGTACCAGTGTGAAAATATTACTATTTTCTAAATATTAATATTAGAATTCTTGAGGGTTATTGTCAACAATAACCGGGTCTTCATTTTCACAAGACCAAAATGTGCAAATTTCAGATATTACGTTTGACAGATTCAGTCTTATGGCAGTTTATAACATGCTTATAAAGAAGGTCAGACAAGCTCTCGTGAACTTTCTATTATCAATGAAATACACTTTCTGGTTTTCAGTCTCACCGTGTTGGCCTTACTTTTATAAACCTGCCCCTAACCCTGCGCTGAGGTTTTACTGAGTAGATGCTGTCAAATACAGTGTGTTGCATATGTTTAAAAAGGTGTCTCCCCTTCTGCCAATCCCTATGTGGTTGGGTTTGTATGCCACCAGGATGCAACTAAATTGACATTTTGGAGAAAAACTTAATAAATGGTATTTAAATTATGTCCCATGTCACTGACTCATTCATCACAGTACAAATTTAGCATTGAGCACTACCACTGTGTTCAACAAGACATTGCAAATGTCTGATATACTGTATTGAGCACTACCACTGTGTTAAAAAATGTATTGCAAATGTTGGTCTGAGTGTAGAATTTTTATGTGTGTCTTGTTCTCTTTAATCTCGTGCACATCACACATGCACAGTGAGACAGACACAACTCAGGCCATGCTGGTTTGTAGAGTGTGGGAATTAACCCTATCATGTCCACAGCTCCAACAATACTATTCAGACGCTCAACACATCTCAAGTGCTCTACCTTAAGAAGACAAAAAGGCAATGGGCCATTGAGAGCGCACGTCTAGCCCATGTTGGGTTTTAAGGTGGTCTGGAATAAACTCAGTTTCTTGACCACACCCTCGATAGTTTTGATTAAACGTTCCCTTTAAATGCTCCGTCGTCAACCCTTTTTGTCGCGGTATCTGGCGCTAGTATTCTCGTGGTAGCAGTACTCTAAGATAGAACGCCAGCTCATTGGTTGAATATTACTGTTGTAAGATGGCGCCGAGCGAAATATGAGTGCAAGAAAATACAACATTAGCTATTGATAAAAAAACAAGAAAGTAAGAACCTGAGAATAGTCCAGGAATTGAACAACACCCACAGATTGCTTCTATTGCTACGAATTAGAAGGAGAACTCTTTTGGAGAAGAAGTTCTTCAGAGAAGCTCGAGCCCTTGGCCCGGTCGAGGAAGAGAGGTAGCTTGATAAGCAAGCTAGCTAAGCTAGCCAGTTCCTCTGCTAAGTAGGGGGAGTGTATATTGAGTAAAATGTATCTGATTGAAATTATGGTTTTCAAGGGCCACCTCTTTAATTATTTACATTTACAGATGTTGCAACAGTAATGCCCTTTAGGTCTATACAATTTGTTTGTTTTTGCTGAATGTTGCATTCACGCACGCGGCACTGCAAGCTAATATTAGCTGGTTATATAGCCAACAATAGCTAGCGAATCTGCTGTCATACAACGCCACGGCCTGACAATCGGCGTGTCTGGGAAACAGGGTCAATTTAACAAGATCGCGTTGCTCATAGATATATCATATAATTGTATTTAAAGTGTAGATGTGTCTGAGTGCACAGACAGTTTTGTTTGATTTGGAATAAAACCGCGCTTTCGCTGCAGCTCGAATGCACTGCAGGCTAAGAAATATTAACCCTTTCCTGTTATGTATTGTCAGCTGTTTACACCAAGGTCCGCTAACGACCATTCGTATGTGTATGAAAACTGAAATAGTGATGTTACACGTTCTATTACTACTTTTGTTGTGGACCTTTGTTTAGGTTGTGTCTCAGTTAAGTAAAATCCCCTACCTAAAACCCATGATCTTTTGACCAACAGTCTATAGATAGCAGAAAGAGTGGTGCCTTTCTGTGATGAACAACTCCATGGACGGTTCAGGATCTTATGAGGAGTTGGTGAGACAGAAGGCCCGCAGCGTCCCTCAACACCGCATGAAGGAGTTCCTGGAGTCCCTGGCAAACAAGGGCCCCGACGCCCTGCAGGAGTTTAACCAGCAGGGTGGCGGTGATGCTCCAACAACCACGACTACCATGGTGTACCAGCAGGAGGCCAACTGCATCTACACTGACAGTACTGAGGTCGCAGGGTCTCTGCTGGAGCTGGCCTGCCCGGTAAGACTGACAGTATGTCCAGCATAACCCGTTAGTTTAATTGAATTGATCAGCCACTTGAATCTCTTGAATGGTTTGCTCTTGTCCATTACTCGTTTTGCCATGCAGGTTCAGGTGCAGGTCCAACCCCAACAGCAGCAGATTCAGGTGTCGACGGCTCAGCAGCAATCTGTGCAGCTTTCACCCCAGCTCACAACTGCTGTGCATCAAACCAGTGAACAACAACAAATACAAGTTCAAGTCAGTCTTCTTGTTACCTTTCAGACACTTTTGTATTTAATTTTCTTTCTTGTCATTTTTCATTCCAACTCATCGCAGAACCTTTGTTGACCTCTGACCCCCCCCCCCCCCCTTCAGGTGCAGATCCAAGGCCAGCAGCAGGGCCAGATGCAGGTGTTGCAGATGCCCTCTGCCTCCCATCAGCAACTCCAGGGTGTGACCACCGCACAGCTAATACAGCCAGGCGACCTCACTGAGGAGCAACACCAACAGGTAAACAGAGACACAAATACTCACACATGATGCATTCTGTAGTTTCGATTTAGCTCAAACATATAGGTAAACCATCGGTACTGGTCACTTTAATTAACCCTTCCCCTGCTATGTGTTTCTCAGTTGCAGGCCCAGCTTGTGGCAGCCATGGCCGGAGGGCAGCAGATCCAGATCCAGACAGTGGGTGCTCTGTCCCCCAGCCAGCAGCAGCAGGTGGTGGACACAGTGGAGAGGAGGATGCTGGGGACCACCGTGGCCACGACCCAGGGTACCGGGGTCCTCCAACCAGCCAAGAAGCGCAAGGTGGACATGCCCATCACAGTGTCGTACGCCCTGCCCGGCCAGCAGCTAGCCACCGTCCTGGCCATCCCCCAGGGCCAGGGACAGCAGCAGAGCTACGTGTCTCTGCGGCCGGACCTGCTGACCGTGGACAGCTCCCACCTCTACAGCGCCACGGGCACCATCACCAGCCCCACGGGAGAGACCTGGACCATTCCCGTCTACTCGGCCCCCGCCGGGGCCGGCGGTCGGGAGCAGGTCACGCACATCGCCATCCCCCAGGAGGCCTACGGCGCAGTGCAGGTGTCCGGGGCCAACACCACCACCATGCCGACCCAGGTCACCATCGACCACGAGAAGGTGAAGATGGCGGTCAGCCAGAACCAGGCGGCCGCCACGGCCCAGGCGGTGTCCACCATCACGGGCTCTGGCGGGATGGGCTGCCAGGAGGAGGTGGTGCACACGCTGTCCACCAACACGCTGTTCCCCGCCCAGCTGATGAACGGCAACATCCACATCCCGGTGGCGGTGCAGGGTTACCCCAACGCCACCCAGTCCCTCATCTGGGACCCCCAGCAGCAGGTTCTGCACACGCAGGGGCTGCCCACGCAAGACATTCAGCAGCTACAGGTACGCATGGCTGCCGCTGAGCTTTGTAGGCTACTGGTGTTGGTGTCACGTTTGAGTTCTCCATAATTGCTGCCAGCATGTTTGGACTTCACATAGGTTAATATTTACTCTACCCATACCAGAGTATTGTTTAGTAAACTATTTTGTCTTTATAGCAGTGTCAAGGCTAAACAGTAGTTGAAACAATAAGTAATTGTGTAGGTGATTTTCATCATACCTTTATGTTATAACTTGTGTGTGTGTGTGTGCACGCACAGGGTCAGAGGGTGTCGGTGGAGGAGGTGGATGGCGAGCAGCAGGTCCAGGTTCAGGAGCTCCTCCTGCCTGCCTCTCTGAAGCCTGAGGAGGGCCTGGAGGTGTGGCGCCTCTGGGCCCAGAGGAAAAACGCTGAACTGGACAAGGAGGACAGCCACAAACTGGCCCCCATTGGCCGTGAGTACACCCCCTTTACTTTCTAAAATACCTCTCTCTGCCACTCGCACAGAAAACTCCACCATAGACTAGCTGACTTGGCATATAGTTACACATCTGTATGCTAAACCCGACCTGTGTGTGTGTGTGTGTGTGTGTGTGTGTGTGTGTGTGTGTGTGTGTGTGTGTGTGTGTGTGTGTGTGTGTGTGTGTGTGTGTGTGTGTGTGTGTGTGTGTGTGT
>JAVQIZ010153954.1:0-10675 GCA_036023535.2 Galaxias brevipinnis | reverse complement strand
ACTCTAGAAAAACTATGGCTCTAAAAACGTTGTTCTCGGAAACAGGAGATGGCTGGTTGCTAGGAATGTTTTGTGTGCGCGTCTCTCTGTGTGTGTGTGTGTGTGTGTGTGTGTGTGTGGTGACTGACCTGGCGCTCTGCACAGGCTGGAGTAGAAGCCCTCAGACTTGAGCATGATGAGCAGGGAGCCCCAGCCCAGCAGCACGGCGGAGAACAGCAGGTTCTCAATCACCGCCGTCACCGCCATCCACCAGCGCCGCGCGAACGCCGTGGTCAGAGAGGGAGCCATCGCAGCCGCAGGGCAGGACAAGCTACCACCACCACTGGCTGGGTCCGGGCGGAGGAGAGGGAGGGATGGATGGAGGGGTGGAGGGATGGACAGTGGCCGAGCCTGCGAGCAAAAACACCAGAGGTATATATTAGGATGAGACAAATCAATTGATAAGAGTGATATAAGAGTGATGCAAGCCATGGGAATATACAGGAGGACGAAGAGGAGGAGGAAGAGGAGAAGGAGGAGGAGGAGGTGGGGCTCACATTATTGTTGATTTTGTTGATTAGTTGATTATCAGAGGATTATTGTTGTTTTTGTTGATTAGTTGATTATCAGAGGATTATTGTTGTTAATTGGTTGGTCTGAATGTTGTGTATTTGTGTCTCCTGACGTCAGGTTTGATGCAGTATAAATTGACTTAATGGAATCATAACAACCCTCAAGTCATAGGCTCTGAGGTTGCACTATCGAATGGGATTAAACATTAACTAAACATAGTGATGTGTTTATGAAAACTCAGTGTGCTTTTGATGTGCCCAATTCTTTGTTCTTGGCAGAGGCGATTCGCAGTGATGATGTTCCGGGTTTAGAATTTCTTCTCAACAGCTGAGCACAACACCGCGAGCGCAAAGGCTCTTAACGCCTTGCTTGCACGTTTTATAAGCCCGCCCTATCATCGTTTGATTGGGTAACATATTTTCTGAACTTTTTTCATTGGCTAGGATCACATCGCTATAAAAAAGGGGTCTCCACGTGAAACCAAGTTCCAGCCGGTTCGAACCAGCGCCGCGCGAGATGCCCCGTTTCCCGTTTCTTTTTTGTTCTCTTGCAGAGCGCATCCGCACCCTCTTATTCTCAGTATGACTCGCGCACGTTTAATGGTATTCCCTAACTTTTTCACAAACAGTTGTATGTAGGCCTAATGGAAAAATTACTATTGATTTAGAAACACATTGTTGGTAAATATATAGGCGTAGTATAAATATTACTTTTGATTTATTCGACATGGTCTAATAATAATGGTATGATGATAATAACCAACGAGGAGCATTTTAAAGACAAACATTAAAAAGTAGGATTGTGCTGCCTTCGCCTATAACCAGTATTTCAATGCTTGATATCATATGTGAATGTTTTTTGACAATAATTGCAGGATTAATGCTCGCCTCATGTCGAGGTACTGTGCAGGGGTTTGTAGCATAGTCACAACTATGCCACATACAATAGACTACAATGTATGCTTGAATGCTTGAATGTAGAATAAACGCAGATATATAATGTATAGGCTTTGTTTTTTATTGCCAAGCGTTGACATAACGTTCTTGAAACAATAACAGATGTCTGCATCCTCCTGCTTGAAGGGAGCAGAGCGCTCTAAAACTGGTCTGAACTGGCCAGGAATCACCAGTAACCGCACTGTATGCGCCGCCTCCCCCTCCTCGCGGTTCTCCCCCTCCTCTCTCGCGCACTCCATAACGCTCAGCTGTTCACCACCAAGAGTCTGTCTTTCTACTGCACGCGCAGCGTACATAGAAATGACAAGAAGCATCACAACTGGAAACAAAGGCGACAATTAAAATAAAGGCTGCTACTGGAAACAGATATTTCCAAATGGAATAATCCCTTGTTTTTGTATATGCTTCTGTTTTGGTCATTTTAGGATGAATGAAGCTGGTTGGCTTGCATAACTTCCTGCAGTGTTCGTCTCGTTGTGGATTATTTGCGTTAATAGAGACAAAGCGTTAGGATTTTGTTTTGCTTGACAATTAAATGACAACGTAATGTACCTGGCCTCACTGTATTGCGCAAAGGTCTATAAATGATACAAAAAGTCTGATTCTAAATAAAAGATAAAAATATTTGAGTGGTGTCGTTGTTGAGGCTTTTTGAAAGTTCCTCCAGAGAAACCCATTATCACGGCGACAAATTCTTTGTTTAGCAAAATATTAATGCCGACTTCGTTAAATACATTGTAATTCGTTATATTCTAACGGTCCCTTTCAAATTAATCTGTGAATTATATGAATATTTTACAGTATTTTGAATCGTGCTGCTAACTGTACAGAAAAAAAAATATATATATAAAATGTAAACCTCAGTGACAGCTCAAAGAAGCACTATAATTCCCAGTAGGTAATATGAGAAACGTGTAAAATATATACAGATATATATATATATAACTATGACATTTCTATACAGGACGTGTATTTTAGGCTATATCAAATTATACGTAAGGAAACTAGTTCTATGAATGAACCGCGGAGCATCCTTCAGACACATTGCCTACCTGAGAGAGAAAGCTGCTTGATTCACAAACGAGGTTTTGCAGTCTCTCCTCAGGGTTGAATTCTGCAGTTTTGTAACTACAGAAACACGCAACAAAGACCCCGAACAGTTATCGTAGACAACCTCACGTAGATTCAATCTTTGGTCTTTTTTAGCTTCAATATTTCTTTCCTCATCTTATGTAGCTGTTTATATATCGCATCCTGAGCGATGCACAAACAAGCCCTCGCCCCTATTGGTCCGTCCTTGAGCTAGAGACGAGCAGGAGCCAATGAGCGAGCGTCCAAATTGCTAAATAAATAATAATGAAAAAAAAGTGAGAAAATCACTGGGTGAGTGTTTTGAAACAAACGAGGAAGGGAGTTTTAGGACACTGTGTGAACATAAATAAGAGCGATAACCTGCTTTCCAATATTGTTGCTGCTGGCAACGGACTTAGGCAATTCAAGACTCTAGGAGGACCCCACACTCCCAACATTTCCAAGAAGTAGATCGAGGAATGTCCCGTTCCTTTTCGCCTTCGAGGTCGCATATCGCCGGCAGGAAAGGCGACCACTGACTCAACATACTCGGAAGTTAATACCGTTGACCGAGAGCGACATCTCGTGGCTTTTACCTTTTCTTCGTTGTTTTACTTCGTTGAGGCATATGACTCATTTAGGACATTTTCAACTTAGTAAACATAACGGCTTGCGTTCCAAATTCATGGAAAAATCTATTCGACTTTTAGCGAGTATTGCACGTTTTCTTAACGCATCGTGAACAACTGTAATGATTACGGAGGAGAGGTGGCCGAATGGTCAAGGCAATGGACCATGATGGGTGATTAATGCCACCGCTCGTCAAAGACTGCTAATCCATTGTTCTGTACACACTTGGGTTCGAATCCCATCCTCGTTGGTCGCTTTTAAGATTTGAAAAGTACTTACAGATAAAAAAAAACAACAACATACATATTACCATTGCGGAACAAATGCAATGCCTTATAACATTAAATAATAATTCCTACGATATTGTCAATAAGGCATTGAAAGCAATGCTCACATATGCATCCAACTCTGCTGCCACATCCGGTTTTCAACTGGAAAGTTCGGTTCCCGAAAAGTTCAATAGAAAGTATCTTGTCTGAAATAATACACTTATTAAACAGCGCGCGAATCAATAATATACCGTTTCTATAACAGGCTTGCTTGTTCAGTCAATATGAGTGCGTGCGAGTGGAAATGGGACGTTCTTCATACTATAAACACATATTTCCAATCTATTCGGGCTGGAAACTTTAGGATTTAGAAAAACGCTATATAAATTAAACGTATTATTATTATTATATTATTATTATCAACATTGAAAAATGACATAATATACATACAAATTCAAATTAAGTAATCGCTGCGTGAGAAAAGTGGCATTGCATTTATTGCTCTGTCATTGCCATTCGTAAACGTGTGGTTGTTTGGAAGATATTAAATGTTAATTAAATAAAGTTAGACGAACAATAATAGTAACCAGAAGATAAATGTCAGACAAACAGCAAATTTAAATTCCTATGAAAGAATGAAGACAGCTCTTTTGTCATTTTCATGTTTATTATTCATTTTTAGTATTTCATCATAATCTTAGTGTGCTGGCGCGATTATAAATGTTGGTGCAATACAGGAAGTCTGTCTGGATTTGGTATGAGATAGTAAAGCTTAACACAGAGACCTGCAGGTCCAAACAGAGCTTGGGGATGTGGCTGTTTACGGGTTACATTACATTAGTGATTAAAGGAGAAAGAGGCTGTGTTATGCGCTAATAATAACAGCTCCCACCACGTCATAAAGACATCCTGTGAATTCTATAATAGAAGGTGTAGGTGCTTCCATTCTTTTGAGGAGGTTTGAGTCTCCAGGAAACAAGGCAGGCACTCTATATCAAAACATACTCAGACTACACCCTGGCATCAGATTCTCAGACTTACTCAAATCTCTCATGTACTGTCGTAGAAAAGCACAGACCAGAACACACATACACTTAATGTCCCGGTAAGGAATATAGCTATCACTCATATTAACATGATCACCGTATATTATCTTAAATCACAAAAACAAAAAGAAGTCAATAGGATTGTGTCTTTGGCTACAGCGTCAGTGCAACAGTGGCACACTAAGGCATATCGTCCAGAAACAGAACAAGTAGATCAGATCTCCGATGGTCTGATCTACCTGGTCTATATCTTTGGCATATTGCACTGGTTTCCTCTGGATTTTATCGATGATGGACTTCCGTTATCTTCAATAACTGTCCATTTTGGAGAATTTAGATTTGTATTCTTTGCGAAGATAACTGTATTATTATTATTTTTTTGCGTCCCTGTGAACTCTTTCATCTTATAGCTCTCCTGTCATTGGCTGGTTGGCTGGGGTCACGGGTCAAAGATAAGGGGTGGAAGGTCACTGCCCGGTGACCATGGGAACGGGCAGAGCATAAGGATCTCTTTGGCGTTGGTCTGATTACCGCAATCAAGAGGTTTAAGAGCAATGCATCTCTGAGCCTGAGACTGGAGGGGTGTGTGTGTGTGTGTGTGTGTGTGTGTGTGTGTGTGTGTGTGTGCTAAAGAAAGTGTGTGTGTGAGATTTCCAAGTGTTCAAATAATTGCATCACCAGGCTACAGTATCCCCGGGAAAGGACAATATTCAAATGACAACGCCCTCAACTCAATTGGACTCTGGTCTATAAAGTAAACTCACCTAAACTCATCTGGAGGTTCTAAGGGGATGTATACATATATGTGTGTGTGTGCTTGGTGCGTCAGTCTAGTCGTTAACCTGTCTCTTAAACAGACAGAGGAACGATCCCAAAGAAACTGTTATCTAACAACGTTCAACTCCTCTCTAATCTCAGAGCGTCATAGTTTGATTATATCAGTATCCAAATATATAGAGAGAGATATATATATATATATATTAAACAGCATCAATCCCATTAACAATAACTTAGTCAGGGGAAAAGGCACGTGTGTTTGCGTTTCAACAAATTACGAACATAAAAGCCAAAACAAACGTTCTATTCTAATAATCTTTAACTTGTTTGTTTTTTATTCTTTATAATATTTCCCTAATCCCTCATCCCTTTTTTGTTACTTTCTGATTTCTTTATTAATCGTGTGATTACAAAAAAAGAAAAAGGAAAAGATAATTTGCTCTCTCTGAGGCAGACTCTGGATAGTTTCTCTCTCTTATTTGACAAATTTTCCTTAAAATAAAAAAACAGTCTCTGATTGGCTGTTAGAAAATATATATGTAGTTCTACATCTACCCTTAGAAATGTGAGCAACACACACAGACCATAATCTACGTCTGGAGTGTAATAATATGTGCTGTAATAGTCCCTTTGGATTAAAGTCCCATACATAAACACATTCCATCCCAAAGTCCGATGACCTTCTCAAATTAATGTCCTCAGACTCTCTGGGATCCATTGATGTTGTCTGCTGCGACAAAATGGTCAACCTGTCTGTACGTCTGTCTGTCTGTTCAACGACCGTTTCCTGAACCTCTCTACTTTCTTAATCCCACTCGTCTGTAGCCAACATACCGTCTCCCTGTTACCGTAACAACACATCAAGCCTAGGTTCCAAAACCTTTAAATAAAAACAATGTCGAGTTAAACACAAGACTGAGCGGAGACAGAGTGTGAGAGAGCGTAAAGCCAAACGAAATGACCCAGATTTAAAAGAAAACAGACTTCCATGTCATCTCTCTCCACCACTATCTATCTCTGATCCATCCCTCATTGGTGTCCTATCACACTCCCAAACAAACTACGTAGACGCACAAAGGTGCAGGGAAAATACACCTCCCAATATGTGTTATTTCTTGGCTTTTTATATAAATTCGTAATATTTAGATAGCAACAGTATTATTAAATCCCAAAAATATAATATATAAACATAAATATCAATTATTTTTGGGGGGGGGACTTTTTTTTAAATTGGAAGCATGTTGCCATCTGTGTGAAGATAGCTGGCAATTGATTGGCTGAGACAGAGAAGGGTCTGCTGTCGTGTGATTGGTGGATAAGCATGAGGTGCTTCCTGTATGTTGTCTGGTGGTTGATGATGTCATCATCTTGAGTTTAGTCTGGGGGCAGTCTGGAAAAAACATACAGGGGTGAACATTAATTTATCTGTGTGTGTGTGTGTGTGTGTGTGTGTGTGTGTATGTGTGTGTGTAGGTAGACGTGTTTGTAGGTGTGTGTGTGTTTGTAGGTAGACGCATATGCGTGTGTGTAGGTAGACATGTGTGTAGTTGTATATTGTGTGTAGGTGAATATAGGTGTGTGTGTAGGTAGATGTGTGTGTGCATATGAGTAGGTAGACGTGTGTGTAGGTGCGTGTGTGTGCATAGGTGCGCGAGTGTGCGTAGGTGTGTGTGTGTGTGTGTGTGTGTGTAGGTGCGTGAGTGTGCGTAGGGGTGTGTGTGTGTGTTGCTCACCACAGCCAGGTGTCCATTCTTGGCCTTGCCCACCAGTAGTTCTGAACCGGCGACAAAGTCGATGACGCCCTCCTTCCCCTCAGACAACATGAACGTTATACTGCAGGAGACAGACAGTAGATTACTTTATACTGCAGGAGATAGAGAGAGTAGATTACTTTATAGTGCAGGAGAGACAGAGAGAGTAGATTACTTTATACTGCAGGAGAGAGACAGAGAGAGTAGATTACTTTATACTGCAGGAGGCAGAGAGTAGATTACTTTATACTGCAGGAGGCAGAGAGTAGATTACTTTATACTGCAGGAGACAGAGAGAGTAGATTACTTTATACTGCAGGAGACAGACAGAAGATTACTTTATACTGCAGGAGAGACAGAGAAAGTAGATTACTTTATACTGAAAGAGAGAGACAGAGAGAGTAGATTACTTTATACTGCAGGAGGCAGAGAGTAGATTACTTTATACTGCAGGAGGCAGAGTAGATTACTATATACTGCAGGAGACAGAGAGTAGATTACTTTATACTGCAGGAGGCAGAGAGTAGATTACTATATACTGCAGGAGACAGACAGTAGATTACTTTATACTGCAGGAGGCAGAGAGTAGATTACTTTCTACTGCAGGAGGCAGAGAGTAGATTACTATATACTGCAGGAGGCAGAGAGTAGATTACTTTCTACTGCAGGAGGCAGAGAGTAGATTACTATATACTGCAGGAGGCAGAGAGTAGATTACTTTATACTGCAGGAGGCAGAGAGTAGATTACTTTATACTGCAGGAGGCAGAGTAGATTATTATATACTGCAGGAGGCAGAGAGTAGATTACTTTATACTGCAGGAGGCAGAGTAGAGTGGTGTGCCTGGTGTGTGTGTGTGTATGTATGTGACTGTCATGGCCTTAGTCAGAGTGTGTGTGTGTGTGTGTGTGTGTGCGTGTGTGCGTGTGTGTGTGTGTGTGCGTGTCTCACCTCCCCTGGTTGATGTTGACGTTGTTGATCTTGTCAGCACAGATTGCTACCTTGGTCAGAGTCTCTATCACATGATCGCTCTGAAGGACCACGTCGCCCTGGTAACAAAAAAGGAATGAGGAAGTTAGCAAACTGTATTTTTTTAAATCTGACAAAAAGCTATGTCCTAGCCCCAGCAATGCATTCTGGTAGTTGGTGTACATAAAAACGTGTGTTCCACTAAGTCAGATTGGAACGTTTTGAATTCTTTAAGATGGATCTTTTTCAGTTTGTTGTAATGTTATTTGTGTATGTGTTTTTATTACTGCCTTAGACATGGACAGACATCTCCATTCAATCAATTATAATTTGATTATTCTGCCTTCACAAAATCAATGTCATGGCAACGCCCTCTAGTAGTTAAGTGACTGATCACACAGCCTAACTAGGAGAGCACTAGTGTGTGTGTGTGCGTGTGTGTGTATGTGTGTGTGCGCGCATGTGTGTGAGTGTGTGTGTGTGTGTGTGTGTGTGTGTGTAGAACGTTTTAGTTCTATGTAGTCTAACTCTACGGTAGAAACGCTCTGCCCCACCCACCTTCTGTTTGCCATTCTCACTGGGCACGTGCAGAACGAACACACCGTCACTCAAACTGCTCACAGAGATCCCTGAGGAGAGGAGAGGAGAGGAGAGGAGAGGAGAGGAGAGGGGAGAGGAGAGGGGAGAGGAGGAGAGGAGAGGAGAGGAGGGTTAGACTTTCTAGACATTTTGGCACTAGCTCCTGTTTGTGTATTAGGCATATACTTGTTTTCAAACTTTTGCTCATTAGTTGTGTTCAATAAAGTTTGGGTTCGTCTCATGAAATCCGCTAAGAGATTGCACCTCTAACAAACCCTCTATGAAGCCTGTATTTGTCCTTAACAAAGTCACGAAACGTACAGTAAGGTGAGCCTAACAACGTAACAGTGTGTTCCCGGTGACCTCTGACCTTTCAGGGCCTGGTAGTCGATGCGTTGCTTGAGCTTGCCCTCCTCCACAATGACAGCACTGCTTGCAGTGAGGAGCAGCTGGCGGGGGCGGGCCTTGTAGCCCTTCCTGTCGTACTTAGTCACCGGCACCGCGTACTGGACAGGAAACAGGAAGCACAGCCGTGACGGACAGAAAACACCCACTGAAGGCTAATTAAAGTCCCGTTTTTAAATAACTGAGTAACGCCAGAGTAACACCAGAGTGGCGACACACCTTCATCTTCTCGCTGCCCATGGCCTGCAGGACTTTAGGGCTGATCTCATCTCCACCTGAACAGCAGGGGGCAACAGAGAGTCAACGTCAGACTGAACAGCAGGGGGCAGCAGAGAGTTAACGTCAGACTGAACAGCAGGGGGCAGTAGAGAGTTAACATCAGACTGAACAGCAGGGGACAGCACAGCGTTAACGTCAGACTGAACAGCAGGGGGCAGCACAGAGTTAACTTCAGACTCTGAACAGCAGGGGGCAGGGCAGAGTTAACTTCAGACTCTGAACAGCAGGGGGCAGCGCAGAGTTAACTACAGACTGAATGTGTCTGGGAGGACAGTCTAAAACAAAGCTTGTGTGTATTTTGTGTGTGTGTGTGTGCGTGTGTCCTTACTGAGTCTGGTCCCTACAAACAGCTTGGGGACGCTCTGAGGGTAGTTGTCCTTCTTGTCCTTGAAGATCTCACTGGCCACCGTCTTCTGCTCCATCTACACAGGAAACACACAGAGACGTACAGGAAGTCACCACCTCCATTATCTAGGGAGACTTTTATTTTGAAGTCACGACCTCCATTATCTAGGGAGACTTTTATTTTGAAGTCACAACCTCCATTATCTAGGGAGACTTTTGTTTTGAAGTAAATTCCAAAATGTTTATGTCGACTTTTATTTTGAAGTCAAGTGATTAGACCGTTTGGTAGACGAGCACAGAACAGTTTGAAGTAGACTTTGAGAGTTCATATTAAAACACATACATAAGACACTGGGAAAGTGAATGTATTGTCCACACATTGTTCCTGCTGGACTTCAGAGTTAAAGTCGACACTGGGGAACCAAAGCTGGTGTTCCTCGGGCGACAGTAATTGCTGTGTTCCCATGGTAGCGTCAGTCACCACGATGCTTTAGATATTACCCTGGCACTTCCAAGGAAAACTGGATCACCAAGGTGACGTTACCTGGTGTTATGATCACCATGGTGATGGTGCTGTTACCTGGTGTTTCCATTCGGGGTCCATCTTCTTGGGTTAGGGTTGGTGTTAGGGTCAGGGTAAAGGTCAGGGTAAGGGTCAGAGTGAGGTTACCTGGTGTTTCCATTCGGGGTCCATCTTCTTGGTTTAGGGTTGGTGTCAGGGTCAGGGTAAAGGTCAGGGTAAAGGTCAGAGTGAGGTTACCTGGTGTTTCCACTCTGGGTCCATCTTCTTGCAGTAGCTCCACACCATGTTCTGCATAGACAGCTTCCTCAGCTGCTCTGAGGCCTGGGAGAGAGGAAGAGGAGGAGACGCTGTCACAGCAGACCTGTGTGTGTGTGTGTGTGTGTGTGTGTGCGCATCTGTGTATGTATGTGTGTGTGTGTGTGTGTGTGTGCATCGGTGTGTGTGTGTGTGTCTGTCCGTGTCCCAACAGGGTGTGTGGGGGTGTGTGTGTGCGTGTGCGTGTCCCAACAGGGTGTGTGGGTGT